>WBNM01037927.1:1784-32325 GCA_013399055.1 Ramphastos sulfuratus | reverse complement strand
ACTCTATGATTCTGTGACTGAGATGTAGTCTTAGGATTGCATTTTAGAAAAACTAAAATCCTTTACTTCTGCTTGATGGACCTCAGAGAATTGGGCTACTCTATGCTGCAATTCAACAACATGTTGTGGTTCAAATACAATACTTTAAGAGCTCTTGTGGTAGAATTAAACTGAGATACAAGGTGGGAGCAAACTAAAGCAACCTGGCATCAGAGAGAGATAACACTTTTACTGGTTTTAGTTCAAGGACACCTACCTCTAGAACACTGACATTATTAGGGGACTAGCTTCTTTTCCTAAAAGCCAGTCGCTGCAATGAACTGTGTAAATGCAACATGTAAGAGAGCGGCAAACATATTTTTCTGTCTCCTTTTACTGAAAATATTCAAGTACTCTAAACACTTGTAAAATGGTGTTACCTGGTGTTACCTATAAAAATAGTGATTCTTAACACTCAAGAGGAAGATTTGCTGTTTTATTAATTGGATTAAACTAAACCATTTTGTTCACTCAAACTATCTGAATGGCTCTTGTTCAGTCACAATGCTTATTTGTGTGCTTTTCATTCAGGAATCAAACTCCGGTTTTGTTTGTGTCAGACAAAACACACAGCAAATGCAACATAAACAGATGCATTAAATCACAGAATACATATCAAACAAACAAGAGCACACACTAAACATATACAGAAATAGTTCTGTTTTAGTAAACAATATACATTGAGCCTTTGTGTACACTAACATGAGGAAAAAACCCTGTGAATGGGTGTCTGAGATAAAATTACTGTTATAGTGGTCATTATCATTGTAACATTTATCAAAGCTGAGGAGCCAGCAAAACATCTGGCTTCAACAAACATGTCAGCTATAGGGGTTTTGGTCTCCCTTTGTCTTGGATATATCTCATCCCCTGTCAATATCTATTATCAGAGTTTTCAGGGAGCTAAATAGAATCGATGGAATAACCAAGGAATGTGTTGTTAGGGATTTTGTTTGATTATGTGTTTTTTTTCCCCTACACATTCAGTTTGGATTTAGGTAGAAATAGCTTGGTCCATCCTGTTTTTATCTATGGAAAATGTAATGAGCAAAGTGAACTATGCTTGAGTTCCTTTTGTTTCCAAGCAGGCATTTATGAGCTTCTCTCAAGAGTGCACTTTTCTCATGCCACAAAAGAGATATCGTGTGGCTGATAACCTGCTTTTCTCATCTTAATGAAATGAGTTCTTCACATGAGATGAGTTTGCAGGGCTTCTTGCTGACAACTCATCACTAGTGTAACTGATGTGGCTTGGCACAGCTGCAAATGTAGGCTCAGTAAATGACAGAAACTTAGTGACGATGGACACTGAATTTACACCTAATATATTCCATAAAGGGCAATTTCTCAAGGGCAATTTCCAGGTGAACAAGTGGATCAGCATTTTCAGTAGTCCCTGTGCTCACCAGTTTATACACTCTGCATTCAGCTACTTCCCCAGGATCGTAGATGAATGTGGGAGCATTTACCTTCCCAGAGACATTGAATCAATTAAAGTAGTAGGTCCTTCCCTGCTCTCTTCTCCAAAACACATCTCTTTAACTTCTAAAAATCAGGCTAGTGTTGCTCAGATGCTCAGTTTACAACTGGGACCATTAAAACAGAGGTTGTGTAAGTGGATAAGTAAAGGCCAACTAAACTTTACAATTGCACTTGCATAGTGCCATTTGTAAGTTATTTCCTTCTGAATTAACGGCCTAGCCAAAGAAATTGCTGTGCTATTTTATTAAAACAAACCAACCAACCACTGGTATTGTTTTAGTCTGTGTATTTAAAGGCAATAAGGATCACCTATTTGTTATATATTGTTCTCTTCAGAGGATGGGTAATGACTAGTTTTGGTTCACATAAAAACAACACACAGAGTAACTCCTTTCCTGGCTTATGAAGACTGTCTTATACTGTGTTAAGAGCACAGTTAGAGTGTAAGCCTGTGAAAGCCCAAGGACTCTGTTGTCTCAACATCCCCTGTCACATACCTGATCTAAATAGTTGGGGTGATGGCTCTGATGGACCTTAACAGGTCTCAAAGAGAGCTGCTGGCATGGCAGAATGGCTTAACAATGGAAAGATAATTTTTGTAGATGTGGAGATTCCCTTTTTCCTTATTTTAAAACCACTGCAACAGCTCTGCAGAAAGGTCAATGGCAGATATTGCACCAAAGTACTCGCCTTTCTACCACACTTCTCTTCGGAGCAACTGCCTCCTTTCCCCTCCCCCCTACCCTGCCAAAAGCATGTATGAGAGGACCACAACTTACAGAGTCCATGCGTTGCATCTACCACAGAAGATCTCGCTGGAATGTACACCCACCACCAAGAACTTGGACTATGCCTGTGCTGGTTTGAGGCTAATTGGAATATTTTAATGAGAAAAATTAGACTGTAGGCTATGAAAACAAAACAATGGTGATATCTACTTCACTTATAGGCTAGCTGAGACATATAAGAACAAGGACACAAACATAGATAAGAAAGTCTGTCTGTCAGAGTCTGTCAGAGTCTGTCAGTGTCTGTCGGAGTCTGTGCTTGGATCTGTGTAACCCAACTAAGCGTTCTACTTCTAATCCCCCCTTGCCGATTCTCCAAGCTCACCTTGCATGTAATGAGGATTCTGGGATAAGAGAAGGGGGTGGAAAGCAGATGAAAGGGTGGTTGGGAGTCCCTCCTGGGGACTCTGATTTCTGGGAGGGGTATTGTGTGTCTGTATTGCTTTTAACTAATATATTGTAAATATCTGCTTGTGTATTGTGCTAAGCTGTGAACATAAAACTTCATTCCTTAACTTCCAGCCAGCTGACTCTATTCTGGGTGAATGAATTGTGTGGGGAGGCAGCTAACTACCAGAGCATCACAATACCCATGAGACCTTATAGCAACCAAGGGTAGCAAATACCTTTGTTTTACTTCTTAACTCTCTCTTTCCTTTTTCTTCCCATTTTCCTTGTGCTCTGGTCTGTTACCAAGAGTTTTCTTTTGCTCTAACAAGATCCCCTCATCAGCCATTTGGTGTCAGTTCGCTTTAATTTACTCCAAGGGAATTTTTTTAGTCTTAACACAACCTCCCCTGCTTCCCAAGGCTGTCTCAGGATACTAGGTTGTGACATTTTAATTGATGTAGTCACCAGGATTGTAGTGTAAAATGGCCATTGAGACTAGACCTATGAGGTTTTTCCCAGGGAAAGGTGACACCAGAGAGGGAAAAGAATCCACTGAGGACTAACAAGGGATCTGTTCCCTCCACCTTTTGTCTTATTTGTGACCCCACAGGCTGGTTTAGCAGTTTTTGGTTTTATTTTTGGTTAGCTTCAGTGTTGGAGTTCAAGAAAAGAAGTTTCATTTGCTGAGTCTGAGTTCCTTGGCAATTGAGTGTGACTAACCTGATCCAACTTTATTTCAATTACCCTGTCCTGTTAGAAATGTTGATAGCAGTGATCTCTGCTGATTTAGGAGCAATACTAATGGCAATATGGAAACTGAGATATTTTGTAGATCAAACGGAGCAAGAAGAGAAGAGGGCATGAAAGGAATTGGCTCAGGACTTTCAGGTGAAGCTGGAAGCCCAGTGGGAAGAATGTCAATGAGCTGAAATAGAATTGGGGAATGAGTGAGCAAAACGTCTGGCAGGCAAAACAGAATTGGGGCTGAGAGAGAAAAGTGGCTGCTAGCCGAGACAATTGCAGATGGCCTACAGAGCCAGCTGTCCAGTGCTTTCATTAGGGAATGAGAGCTGTGGTTAGAACCAGCTGAGTTGTGACCGGGTGGGACCCCTTGAGAGTGATTGCAGATTCAATAGTATGTCTAAAGAGCATGATTTAATTGCTGGGGTAGTGGCTTGTCATTATCCCTTGGCTGGAATGGAAGAAGTAAAGCCTAAGCAGTGAAATAACATAGCTCCTCAGCTTTGTCCTCTTATTAAAACTGAGTTCCAGTATGACAGGAGCAATGAGGATGGGCTGGCATTTGTAACTAAGGAGTTACTCTATAGTATGACTGAACTGGCAAAATTACAAGTGAAATATATCCATCTCACTTGATGGTCTGAGACTGAGCATATGGAGCATCTTCCACACCAGAGGAGACAGGATAAAGATGACTGAGGATGAAGTCCAGAGGTATTTCTGACTGTGGAGGATAACTGCCTCTGACTCAGTGAGAAGCTTATTGGGCTGGAGGATGACCCCTTAGAAAGTGGACATCCCGTAGCCATCCTCACTTTGGGCTTGAATCAATTGACCAAAAGTGTGCAGAAAGTGGCTTACTTTCAACTAATACAAGAAGAGTGGCTGATCCCACAGCAGCCCTCCTAGTGTTGTTAAAGACTATACTGAATCAAGTGACTCCACTGATAAGAGGCCTCCCTGACTCTTTGAAATTGTATGCCATCCAAATTCAGGGCTGCCTGGGACACTTAAGAGGAGAGTGGGCCCTGGCTGGGAGGAGGAGGAGAGGGGAGAAGGTTTCTCTACAGCAACACTGGTGTTCGATTCTTCTCTCAGATGGGTGGGGATTGTCCAAGAGTTCATCAGCTATAGACACTGTGTGGGGATCCTGGTGGGAGACTTAAAGAGCAAGGCTGCAGCTAGGAGAGCAAAATTGGAAGAGAGGTTCATGAAGTTATAGGAAACTCCTCTGGAGGAGGATCTTGGTAAGGGGAAGATGTGTTAGTGAAGATGTGGAAGGGACCAGATAAGGGTTTTGGGAAAAGAAAATCCCTACTAATATGTCCTCACACTGGGAATAAATTAACATAAGCCCCAACCCCAGTCAGCGGGTGGACGGTGGATTCGTATTTGAAGGCTCACTGAAAATTCCAGAGCTGGCATTGGAAACTGCCTGAATATATATGCCTGGGTAGCCACTGACACCCATGGTGAGGAATACAGAATGAATAGTCACTGGATTGTGCCCTCTTTTTAAGGCCAGTCTGAAAAGGGACTGAGTTTTCTTTCTTTGCTTTACAGGAAAGGAGATAACCTTCACCAGTCAATACTGTTCTTCCCTGTAAAAACACAACATTATAATTTGTTCAGTGTGAATAATTATTTTTATCTTTATCATTTGTTCAATAGTTAAGTTTTCCTTTGCTATTAGCTGTTATTGGCTTTGTTATTGGCTGCGTACATGTAATTGTTTCAATTTCTGGTTTGGAGTTTTCTTGCCCTTGCAATAAGCAGGTGGCAAAAGAGTTGGAACACCAAACCTTACCTAGCAAATCAGTAAGGTTTCTTATGTCACCTGAAAAATTGACATTTACCTCTATGACAAGTCTCAACAGAGTCTGGAACATCAGAAAGGTCCAATGGAGAGGTTCCCCACTGGATTTGGTACCTCTAACTGTACAATTTGCACAAACCCTTCCATTTCACAGGAGAAGGCAAAATTACCATATTTTCCTATTTTTCAATAAGTGAACCAAACTCACTTCTAAAATCCGAAATCCTTTCTTAAGATAGCATTACATTTGAAAGGTGGGAGGAAAGTTCCCTTTTGAAAAGGACATAGGGACTTCCCTCCCCCTCAGATGATATGGTTTACTTGACAACTGCACTTGTTCAGTAAATTTGACCTGGAAGGCTTGTCTAAAATGACTTTGCAGAAGAGACTGTTTCTGAATATGCTACTGACACAGCAGTGTTACATCATTCCACTGCCTTCCTTGATGAGGCTGAGCTGAGGTGAAAGAAATCTTCAAACAGGCCACCAAATTGTCCCTGAATCATCAAAACCAAATGGACTGGTACAGTGGTCTCATCCCAGCATCATGCATTACATTAGAAAATCTGTGAGACTCACGGGGTGGGGAAAATGGTTTACGTGAACTGCATTTACTTTGGGTCACAGGATTCCAATTGTTTTCTTCTCTGTCTTCTCTCTCTTTATCTCTCTTTCCCTATACATTATGTTCATATGACTACCTGGAAGATACGAAGATAGAAGGTAGAAGAAACAGTGCACCAAATGTTTGAATCTCAGCACAACCTCCCCTGCTGCCCAGAGTTGCCTTATGATGCAGGGTCATGACAAAGCTGCATAATCTGTTCTAGGATATGGAAGTAACATCACATATTCAAGAGAAGTAGGTAATTTCCTATAGCTGAAATACAAACTGTGAGCAGTTCCTTCCAACAGAATAGTAAATTCACTACAAGTCAGAATTTGGAAAGTAAAACAAACAAAAAAAAAAAGTATTTTTTTACAGTTTGAACTAAATAAAGAGAATAAACTACTACAGAATATAACAACCTTAAAGAACACGGGGATAAGGTGGTGAAGCAGCAAAGCAGCAGTCAAAACAGCAGCAAAGGGGAAGACGCAAGCTGCGCTTCCAGACATTAAGCTTTTGATGCTCCAATGAAATTATATTAACTTATCCATTGTTGCCATTTTATGGCCTATCCCTGGAATGTTCACCTCTCCACTCAGAGATTCCAATACTCTTCCACTTCTAAGTTTCTCTGTTCCATTTTTTTTTATGTCTGAGCTAGAAATCTAGCTAAAAAATGTGGTGAAGCATTATGTCACTGATGTCATGGTACAAAACAGATTATTTCTCTGGGTTAAAAAAAAAAAAGTTTAGAAAAGCAAACTTTTCCTGTTAATTCTAGAAAGGCTAACTTTGTGCTTCATAAGAGGAGTTCTATGGAGCAACAGGAAACTTTTCACTACATAGGATTTAGCTAAGATGAGCTTTAATAATGCTAAATTGTGGTTTGTTTGGGATTTGGAAGGGGTTTATTAAAATGCCTTTTACGCNTGCAGGCTCATGTTGAGCTTTTCATCAACGCAGACCCCAAGGTCCTATAATAATAACTTCTCCAAGTTTTCCCTACCCTAACTGAACATAAATGATGGGTTAACGTTAACATTCACTAAGTATTTTGAATGCTATTTTGGTAGTTCATGAGTTGAGAAATACAGCTTAGCATCTACATAATATTTGTAACATATGCTCAAAGTGAATGGCAAAAAGAAAACTAAAGCAGACTGGTAGTTAATTTAAGACTAAGTTGTGGTGACAGTAGGTACAAAGTATTCTAGCTCCTGCTTCTTCTGAATAACATCTGATGGTGCAGCCTTTAAATCACACCATTTTCCTCCTGTATATGTTCAATTTTAAGGCAATCGCATGACAGACAGGAGACTGAAATGTAATCTGGGTTACCATAAGAGAGTTCCAAATTTGAGCCAGCCAGGATTTGATGTCCTACTGTGCTTATAAATTCCGTCTACCGTGCTAATAAAAATTTTGTTTACTTTTTCCAATCTTACCTGTATCTTGCTGCACTAATTCAGCATTTCCTGACAGTCAGAGCAATTGCTTGCTGGCACCACTGATTTTGGAAGTTACCACTACTAGATGTGACTAGAAATGGTGGAAAAAAAACACTATCAGAAAGATGCTTTTCTTCACCTCTCTTTCCATTCCCAAGTATCCTACCACCTTTCACCTTAAACCAGGTAACACATTTATACTGACATTCCCCTTAATCTAGCTATCATTTTAGTTACTGCAGCCCCCTCCTAATAGAAAATGTGCTGGTCTTATGGCTGCAGAATGACCTGGAGAGCTGAAGCAAAAAACAGATGTCTCAATAAATTTTTGTGAAAATGCAATTATCTTGGGAACAGGGAAACAAATGAGGGAAGAGGCAGAACCAGACGCATGATGTTAAAATATGCAATCATAATTACAAGGAAATTTTGTATAACTAAGTGAAGGAACTGATGGCTACAGTACAGAGAAGCCCTTCTCCACAGCTTGTGATTTTGATTTAAAATTAATTCTTGAAATTCAATTTCTGATAATGGTGATCAAAGCAAAAACAATGGGGTACATACAAAACCACTATCATCCTGATAGCTTTTTCACAAATAAATCCTGTCAAATATAACAGACTACCTTTTCTCTAGGAATCTGGCCAAGACATTTCTTCATTTTCAGCAAATCAAATATAATGACCTGCAGATTTCATCAGTTACCATACTTTGTGTTTTCACTGTGTGGTTGTGATGTACAATAATACAATGTACTGAATGCAGAGGGGTGCTGAAACCTCTAGCCTTTGTTGTAGTGTACTTACCATGCCCATTTTTCATAGCAGACTCCTTACACTGCTACTGGAGGTTCTTATGGTGATAATCTTGTGAAATTTGCACCATATCAAGCAATGCCTGGCCTTACACCTCATTATTTTACTCAAAATCAGGTTCCAAAGTCTGTATTTTCCAACTGCTTTTTGAAAAATAGTTTCTCAAATCAGATCCTCAGATCAGTGCTACTAACTGCTGTGGCGATATTTGAGGTGCTGTTTCTGAAGGTCTGTGGTGAGCAAATAGCAGCAATCACCTCTCTAACACAGCTGGTTAAGTAAGACAAGTAGGAAAAGCTACCTTACATTGTAGGACTACAGTGTCCAAAATTACATATATTTTAATAATGGCTTAACAATAGCTTAAAAACAGATTTTGGCATGGGCAAGACTTTGGCAAGACCATTCCACAGGTGCACTTTAAGAAAAAGTTGTGGAAAGTCAAGACAAGTTTATTAAAATGCCTATTTGGTGAATGTAAAAAGAAGCAGTTTCTAACCATCATTAGTCATGTTCCATGTTAGATGGTTTTGCAGGGCAGAGAGCACTTAGGTTCTTCTAACCCTGTTCTAAAACAATTATCAATCTCTGAAGCACTGCATACTGCAGCTTGGTATATCCACCCTTAGCATAAATGGTGGCACTTGAAGCACTGTGTGCAGCCAGGCTGACTTCTGACTGTCTTTCGTCCCAAGGGATTTGCTGTAACTTTTACAGTTAGGAAAAGTTTGATAAATTAAAGCTGTACTGAGACAAGCTATAGCTCATTGCAGAGGCTACTCTTTATTTCCCATTCTTTGTCTCATAATCATATCTGTCCTGTGAGTGTAAATGATTCCACTGTTTACCTTCACATGGAAATAGCAGTTTATGAAAGTGTTCTTACAGCTTGGAAAGTGACTGGCTGGGATGCATCCTGTGAAGACAGGTGGATTATTCAAGAAATAGTAAAATTTTACACCTTGTTTAAATATTTTAGGGTTTGGATGCACTCATGGTCTGCTTATAGCATCAAAAAGACATAATGTTCAAGCAGGTTTCCTTCTAGATACAGTCAGGGTCCTCATAGGCATCCCCTTTTTATTGTACTCTCAAACACAAAATCAAAACTTTTGTTCCACAACCAAAAGAAGTGTCTGAGACCTCTTATTTAGCCTCACCGGTGGAAGTGGTGTTTGTGGGATGGTTATTTTTGTTTGTTTGGGTTTTTTTTTTGTTTTGGTTCGTTTTTTTGTGGCTTTTTTTGTTTTTTTAATAAGTACGATGAATGAATTATAGAAGATAACATCTCAGCTCAGGAATCTTACTAGCCTGTCAGTTTTTTTGTTTAATATGACTCATTTTGCAATTAACAGTGAATAACATTGTCCCTCCCAATCTCCCCCCAAACTAAGTCTATTTTAGTCAGCAAGGCTGTTCTTTCAAAGGTCAATAAGACTAGCACTTTGCCTAACTGTTCTCAAATAATAAGAATCCTTTTGTTTTCATCCTCATTGATATGTTTTCAGATATTTCTAAATAGGTATTATGTAACAATGAAGCAGGGAGAATTTTAAACTAGATATGGATACTTAATCACAACTCCTAGTTCATAACTGCAATGTACTCTGTTGTAGTAAGTTTCCTGAGCTTTATTCTACTGATTTATTAACAGTAGCAGGTCCAAAAGACTTGCTTGATTGGCGACCCTTCAAAGGTAATTTAAAAATATATGGTTTTGCTTTGCATATTTTTTTTCAGACTGAAGCTGAGGATGAAAATGAAAGATTGATTTCAGGCCAGTATGTTTTTTACAGTAGAGCAGGTCTAACTTTCAAAGATACCTTACAGACATAGATAGCCAACTTAGTGAATTTCAGTGACAGTGGACACTCAATTTTAACCTTTATAGATAGGATTACAAAAGCCTTTAAAGATTTAAACATGAACATAAAATTTCCTCAGGTGTAACAAGTCATTAGAGTAGGCTCACTCTAAAGGTGTCCAGACTTTTCCAGTTCAAGAATTCTGTTTTCCTGTGAATACTTAATATAGTCAAGCTACATGTAAAAGGCAAAGTGAAGTTCTGACAACAACATGTTCAAGATTAACTTATGCAACCTTAATGTCAATGCTAAGACAGACATGTTGACACAATAGGGACATAGACACATATTTAAGTAGATACAAACCCATAGTACCATATTTTATTTGTATCTGGTACTAATGTGACATTTGGAAATGTACTGTCATACACAGCTATTACATCTTTCTTCTGCTGTTCATTCATAGGTCATCTATTGTACAAATAATGCTGAGATCAACAACAGATGAAGTAATATGTCTTCTGAAACTCCTACATCTGAAGGTCTTCTTCAGAGTACATGTAATGTACACCAACAGGACTAGAACTGGTTGAACTACATTTTAGTCACTTGAGACATTCCAGTACCAACCAGTAGAGAATAGTCAGGTTGCAGTTGGACTCACTGAAGTGTGTTAGGGTTGTTTACCAAGAGAAAATCTAAGTTTGTAGCTATATCTGTTCCTAGAGTACACTAGATATAGTGAAATAGAAGGTGTTTTGTTTTTTTTATTATTTCAATGAATAAAATATGTGACACTCAAAATTTTAGCAATGCTTCATTTACACTAACAAGACTTTTTGAGATGCTTGCTATATGAGCTTCTTTCTCCATTTTTTTCAACTGATAGTTATTGTTAGAATAAAATACAAAAAGACCTGTGGGGATATGTAATTCACTTACTGTAACAGGTTTTGTCCTTGAATTTGTATGCATCTTTTCCTGTCCATCAATACATGATTTACCACTGATTTGTTTCAAAGCCTTGTGAGACAACTGCAAAGTTGAATCTTCATTTGCTGTGTAGTCTGCACAACAGTGGTGATTTAACCATATTTACTCTTACTAAAATTACTAAAAAGTATCATCCTGTCAGATAAAAAGAAATAGCTTCATTCCATGGAATAAAGATTAGAAAGAGGTACAAACTGTGGTACAGACTTGCATAAACCAAGGAAACTTCACTGCTGCTCAAAATCTAATCATCCATTACAGCCAGGACTGTAATTTCTTTAGTCTATGGACTTTGATGGTGCTCTGCTTAATGTCTCGAACCATTTTATGCCCTCTTGTTGATTTACTAATGTCTGCCAATACACAGTCATTTCTGCACTTGATCTTTCTTCTCAAGATCAATTTGAGAGAGTGATGGCAGTAACAAGATGCCATTAAGGAGAACAAGGCAGTGACTCTGGTACTGAAGGTACTGCCATGTTTTGCCACTGGCCAAGACCAGACAAGCTCTACCTGTCTTGGTGGAGTTCAGTTCTAGCTACTTCCTACATGAAGTTTACATATGTGAATGTCTTTTTTTTTTTTTTTTTTTTTAATTGCAATGCACTTATTTGTTAATATCGAGATATGAAAAAAACCACAGCTTCAACATTTGGAAGAATGTGGTGGTCTTAACTGTTAGAAAAGCTGCCAAGGAAAGATTTGTGTGTGTGTGTGTTTGTTCAAAGTGTTCTACAAACTATGGGATTTATTATCACAGTATCACAGTATAAGCAAGGTTGGAAGAGACCTCAAAGATCATCAAGTCCAACCCATTACCACAGACCTCGAGACTAGACCATGGGACCAAGTGCCACATCCAAACGTGCCTTGAACACCTCCAGGGACGGTGACTCCACCACCTCCCTGGTGTCATGGTAGGCCTAAACAGGCCTCTTGGGCTTGTANTGAGTAAATACCAAGCCTCTTGTAATCATTGATTGCCTTCTGCCATAAGCAGAAAGCTGCTTCTCAGGTCCATCTAGTGAACAAGCGGCGTACTGGCCGCAGGTGGTATATTGACCACAAACCTTCTCTTTTCCAGTTTGGTTCGAGTTCTGTTAATATATATTTAATAGTTATTTCCAGATCCTGTTATAACCTGTATATTGTTTCCATAACGTTGCAAAGAGCCTGTTACTATTGTTATTATTAAATGGTGGTAGGGGGTGGTGCGAGTTCCCATTATTTAATGTTAATAAATTATATATTAATATTTTTATAATATCATCTCACAGTACCTAATTACCCCCTCCCCTACACCTGGGCAGCCCATTCCAGTGGTGAATGACTCTCTTGGTGAAGAATGTTGATTTTCATGGTGTTTTGGGCCAGGCTACCAGGTTTAAACACTGAGATACAGAAAAGAGGGTTAGAATGGAAACCACCATATGATCTCTGTAACATGTTATTGTAACATGTCTGAGGAGACATATACATCTGTATGAACACAATCTTAATAATTTAGACTATGAGTTGAAGGAGTAGCAAAGACTTCCCACTTCTTGTTTTAAAGAGCCTACTGCCCACTCAGACAATTGTCCTTATAAAGGCTAGTGAAAATGTATTTTTGTTAATGCATTTTATCAGCTGCTTTGTAGAGTTCTCTGTTGATATTAAGGTGAGAACTGAAATTATCAAACATGCAAATAGCAAGGAAGAGCACGTTACTGTACTGACCAGTTTTGAAAACGCGCTATGTGATATAATGTGATAAATTTTAGGTTCTTAGCTTTAGGATACTTAGACAGGCTAGTATATGAAGTGTTTATCTAAATTTTCATCATTTTAAGGTCAGAAGGCTCTGGATAGTTTGTCCTTAATTTGAATTTGATAATCGGGATTTAAACATAAGTGCTGTTTTTTTTCTGCACAAGCAACCTAAGACAAAGCAGTGACCAAGTTACAATTTTTTATGGACTCATTTTAAATAAAATAAACCATTGCAAAACCACTGCATAAAGTGTTGTAATCAATTTAAGCAAAATAATTTCATTAAGTGTAATTTTGTTTGCAGTCTCAAATATACAAAAATGCAAATCAATATTTAGAACTGCACGCTTTGTTCTTAAAAAACCTCAGTAAACACCTAATTTCAATTTGACTTGCTTTGGATTTTGTGCAGCAGCCTTTTAGTCCTTACGCCTCTCTTCTTTTTCCAATCCAATCCGCATACCACATGCTTTGCAATTTGTCCTGTTTCCACTTCATTCTTCTATGTGTTCCATCTAAGTATATTGAAAACACTACAATACATCCCCAAACCATAAAGTTAACCCATAAGTGTCCCATGACACAGTGCGCATAGTCAGGGAAAGAGTTCTGGCATAAGGTGGTCAATCAATACACACTTCCTAGCAGCTGTCTCTGTTCTGAACTTATGATGAAGAATATGTTCCTGAGTTGATCACTGAGATGAAGGGGTTAATTATAATCATTCATGTACTCTACTTAATGCTGTTTTTCTCATCAGCACTCTCTCTCCCTTATGCACACACTGCATTTCATGAATAACAGACACAATAAAAAACTTTGGATGACATCTTATCAGAACCACAAGGGTCTGGACTATGTGTGTTTGGATATCTAAATCCTTTTGTCTTCCAAGACAATGAAATAATTATGATTTTTAACAATGAAAAGATAGTTTCCAGTACTTCTTTGGTATTTCATTGCTATAAAGGTTAGCTGTAATCATGGTCTTTATTTTTCACCTTCATTCTGTTAAACTCTGCAAGTTTAGAGTTCCATGGGTTACTGTGTTTGTAGGTGTATGTATGTGTGTATATATGCACGTGCTATTCAGAACCTAAAATCATATGGAGAATTCTGCTTTCTTTGCATTTTTTTGTGGTTGGTGGTGGTAGGTTTTTTGGTACGAGGAAGGAGTAAAATGTTTTGAGATGCTATTCTTTCAATTATCAAATCTAGATTCCACCTTAAAAGTGTTCCATACAGTACATTGCATAGCCTGAGGTGCTGACTAGCTGCCAAATATCTATCAGAGAGTGATTTATGATATATGATATGTTCCTCAGCCCAAGTAGAGACTGTTTAGTTGAAACATGAGAAAGGAGAGGCCTTGTGCTCTCAAAACCACGATGACAAGTTTCTGTTTGGCTTTCTGAGGGAACATACAGTACAAAACATGTCACATTTTGTATAAGGAACAAAATTAAATTCAGTTAACCCCTGATTTCTTTAGTTCTTTCTTGTTTCCTTTCCTTTCCTTTTCTCTATTTTTTGAAAAAAAAAGTTTGTTTCCTACTGTAAAAAAAAAAATGTTTTTCTTTTGTTGTTTTCAGGTTCTCTGAAATACAATTACAACAGCTTGATTCTGAAAATCAAAATATTTTCAATAGCTAATAGCTGTGTAAAGATATTTTTGAAATGAGATTTCAGAAGCACAATTGAAATTCCGTTTGTACTTTCACCTCTAAGTAAAGCCTGTTTAGTGATTTCTTGCTCTTTTTGTTCCGAAAATATTTTTTTTCTGCAGCTGTGAAGAAGTACCTTTCTCATGCAGCTTTTGGGATCCACACTTTAATCTGCTTGGATAGAATAATGTACTTCATGACAAAACAGGAAACTTAGCAGAAAAGGATACTTAACTTTAACTTGTTCTGAGTCCTTGTAAGACTCTTCATCACAGGACCCTATTTCTGTATGATTTGTTGAGGACATGATAGAACATGTCAACACATCCGATTAGCACAGTATTTTTGGAGAAGCTGCATATCATAATGTGGAGTTGAAAAGTCATTTTGGTTTCTGTCTATTGAGACTTTGGGATCAAAGATCTGGTTTTTATGTTTGATGTGCAGGGAGCAGACATGTAGAGGATGAGTATGTACTGGTCTTAGGCATTTAAGACAGAGAACAGAATGCTGATGGGACTGGCCAAATAAGCTGTCTCTCTTTACATAGATTATTTTTCCTGCTCAGTCAGAACTAAATCTTAGTGTAGTCAATTTGACCAGTCAGTCAATAGCAGAAAAAAACCCAGTCACCACTGGTTATTGAGGATGACTTTCCTTCCAGTTCCTGGGTCATTATGCTGTTGGTAGATGTCTTTAGGCTTACTTGTTGACCAAGTCCAGTTTTATGTAAATCAACAACTCAGGAAAACCCCACTCTGAAGATTGCCTGAAAGTAGAGCTTTTTCCTATGTTACCTACAAATCCAGGCATAGCAAGGTATCATGGGACAATGCACCTGGTTGTTCTGAGAAACAATGGAATCTGGAAACTTGACTAAGAACTATGAACATTTACTCTGAACTTTACACTGCTCTGGTGAGACCTCACTTGGAGTACTGCAACCAGTTCTGGAGCCCTCCTTATGGGAAGGACATGGACCTGATGGAGTGGGTCCGGAGAATTATCAGAGGATTGGAGCACCTCTGCTATAAGGACAGGCTGAGGGATCTGGGGTTGCTCAGTCTGGAGAGGTGGAGGCTCTGGGGGGACCTAATAGCAGCTTTCCAGTACCTAAAGTGGACCTACAGGAAGGATGGAGAGAAGGTGTTAACAAAGGCCTGCAGTGACAGGACAAGGGGCAATGGGTTCAAGCTTGAGAAGAGCAGATTTTTATTGGACGTTAGGAACAAGTTCTATACCATGAGGGTGGTGGAGCACTGGCACAGGTTGCCCAGGGAGGTGGCTGAGGCCCCTTCCCTGGAGACGTTCAAGCTGAGGCTTCATGGGGCCCTGGGTGACCTGGTCTAGTGGGGATGTCCCTGATAACTGCAGGGGGGGCAGACTAGATGAACTCTAGAGACCCCTTCCAGCCTGGACCCTTCTATGATTCTATAATTCCATGAACATGCCCAGAAGGTGCGTGACTTTTAGTCTGGGAACAGAGACACTCCATCTTTCAGACCTGTGCAGCTATGTGAGCTCATTGCATACAGTTCCCAAAACTGTGATTTAGTGTGACACTTTCCTACCTTAAATTGAATCCTGAGGTATTCTGAAACATGGCTCAAATGTTAACTTGGTTGTTTTCACACATTGCATTTTCATCTTTTTTGGGAAAGAAAAAAAAAATCAAGAAAACTGAGTGCCTTGAATTTGAGTACACAATGCAATACTCACAATATGTAGGGAGGTAGAGAATACCTTGAGGAAAACAAACTTTCCAACATCTAAGAATGGACTGACAGAAAGATACATGAGTCTATGAACTGACTAATTCTCTGTCCTGTGATTAATGTGGATCTTTAGTTATGTTCTGAATTAATCCTCCTTCCTGGATAGCTTTACAGTTAATATAGAGTAATAATACTGCACAAAACACTGATTAAGCTGTTTCCAGCATTTTGCCTGCCCTTGGGTCCTTATCTTCTTCTGCCTAAACTGACAGAGCTGCCACCATTTTGCATAAAGTGACCCAGCCTCTTCTGCCACAGGGATCCAAATGTGTCCCAGCTGGGTTTTATCTGGAAGATACAAGATGAAGGTAACAGCTCTGTGTGGAGTGGTGTATAAAATGCATAAGGAGCTACTAAAATTCATGACAGGCCATTCTGATTGCCTTCCCACTATATCTCACGGTGTTACATCAATATTTGACATCTAGAAATAACAACGTTTTATAATCAGAGCAGAACTGCGCCTATGGAATGTTAACTAATGAGTATTTTCAACGACTTTTTGCAAAAAACATAACAAAAGAATCTTTAAGTCTCTCAGCCTGGGGAATGCTGGTATTACCTGTTATTTTACTGACAATACTGAAAAGAGTTAGTTTTGTTTAAGAGAACATTTTAAGTCGCCTGATATCTGATCATCAGAGCTCTTAGAGTACGAAAACTGTTGGAGGTTACAGGTTCACCAGCAACTTTTCCTCACTTGGGAATAATTTCTGGCTGTTTCAGAGCATCAACAACTCTATTAATGTTAAAATAATTGTTCAAGGCATTTTCTTATGTTGGTTATTCAGTGTAAATGCTGAGACTTGCAACTTGGCTAGTGGCTGCAGCAAACAAACATCCTGTCAAAATGTCTGGAACTCTGTGTTCCTGTGTGATTGGCAGGAAACAACATTTGGAGAAAGGGAAGACAGACATTATGAAAACTATAAACTTGTTTTTCCAAAACAATAGCATGATACAAAACCAGAGAAGCCTTTTATCAAACTATTTGCTGTTAGATTAGTATGTTCCATGGGTAAGTGGGGGGAAGGAGGGAGGGAGGGATGGATAGGTTGAGATTTTAATATAACTGACACATTACACATATATTTGTTCTCTGGAAGACTATGCATCAGCCACACTTTAGTATGTACATACGTATCTGCCCAGCCCACTGGGTTTCATTTCTAGTATGCTGTATTGGTTTTGCTACATTAGCTTCATCTCACTAGATGTGTTTTAACTATCACTAGGCAGTGAAGATGTCTTTCTGCTTATTTGGTCCATTACAGCTCAAATTGAAAGGCAGACCAGACAGTTTTGTCCCAGTAGTGTCATCCCAGTGTTCTGTAGAAGGTTGGCTTTAACCTGTGGGACACCGTGTGAAAGCCCAGCTGGTTAAAGCTGGGGTGTGGGCGTGCTGAACAAGCATGTTCCCCAGCTGTCTGAGCAACACTTCTCCCTCAGTTGCTCTCAAACTCTTAGTACTGTGCTAAGTCCTGGAAGCCCCTAAGATGGGGGAGAGAAAGAAGGAGGTCTTTATATGACTGCCGTCTTTCAACCTGGAAGCCTTCTGGCTGTCTGATGCCTTTCTCCTGCAAAGAAGTCTGAAGCAATTAATGAGTTTTATACATACATAAAATCAACCAGATAACTAATTAACCTATCTATACAGTAGCTAAGAAAGGAAGCCATATCAGGAAGGGACTGCTAAATCAGACTGTATTTGAAGGGCAGTTAAAACTGGGAAGCAGAATCTTTTTTTTTCATGTCTCTTTCAAGTAGAGATGCACCTGCTTTTCAGTGAAACCCAAAAGCATTTTCTGAAACCACTGAGGTAAACTGCAGACAGATCTTAAAAAAACAACAACAAAAAAAAACAACAAAAAAAGCCGAACAAACAAAAACCAAACAACAACAACAACAACAAATCCAAACAAGCAAACAAACAAAAAGGATTCAAAACCTGCAAATGGTGAAAAGGGAGTGTGGTGGTGAGCATGTGAATCATCTATATTGTCTCTGACAGTGGTCTGCACAGGACATAGGAAAATCTGTAGAACTTGCTTTTCTGTTCCATTTCATCCTGAATTCCTTGATAGTGGGTAAAAGAAATAAGAATGTTACAATATCTAGATCTGGTTGCTGTAAACATATAGATTAAGAAAATGAAAGAAGCTTCCAATAACCTTGGAATGAGAAATAAGATACCAGTACATTTGTTATTTGTTTAATTATGAAAGACTTCCTAGCACTGTGAAGGGCTCTTGAACTAAAAAAAAACCTGTCTATAATGTCAGCCTTGTGTTGGTGTGCGACACCATCTGGCACATTTCTGGGAGCAATTGCTTCATATCAACAGTGATTCCAGGAAGGACTGAAATCACTTTTGGTAGCAAGTTTGAATAACAGTGACAAAGTTGAGCTTCTGCTTATTGGTCATAAATAAGAACATTTTTGGTGCCTTGCAGTGATGGATCCAATGTAAAGTAGAGTTTGTGCAGGTGTAGAAGGAGGTTTATCTGGAGTGACATGCTTTTTTACTGACTGAGGAATCTGATCAGCCATACAAGGGCTATTTTACTGAGAAAAAAAAAAAAAAGACATAGATAAGATGAAAGATGTAGAAAAAAAATTCCATAGAACAGCCAACAGCCAATTTGAGCTTTGGAAATTACTGGAACACATCATCCTCTTGGATATTGGTATACTGCCATAATAAAGTACAACTTGGAAAGAATTGTACATCCACAGTTCCTTTCCTGTACACATGTGGTGACTACATGTCTGTGGATCACTGTACACATTTATTCCCTTAATTGTAGGCAGGTGTGCTAGGTGTCCTAGGTGGGTTATAGGAGATTAGGAGAATCCAGTATGGCTGTTTTTCCTCTATGACTAATGTCTTAATCTATAAATAATGGATATGCAGCTCAAGGCAAAGAAACCAGCCAGACTGAAACAAACTGAGCCCTGGAGCTGCATTAGTGCCAGACCCTAGTCCTGTCAAGGATGATAAAGATCCCACAGGAGGACAGGATGTAATTTTTAATCCGAAAAGTTGACATGGTAGCCTTTCCTTCAGCATTGTTGTTCCTTTCTACTGAAGATGGCTAGTGGATGTTTGCTCAAGGATATTATAGACACAGCAGTAAGACTACCTCAATTTGTCTGTGTGCACTGCTGTCCAGTACAAAGATGTTGCCAGGTATGGCAGATTGTTGAGCATACCTACAGGCAGTTCTCTCAGTCCACACAGGTAAAGTTGCAGTATTTTGGGAGATTCCTGCCAAGCTTGCTATCCAGAGGGTAACTGGGTCTAGTACAGTGGCAGGACTCAACTTGGTTAGGGCTGGTTGAAGCTTCTTTGCATCATGATGCCTGTCACCAGATTCAAACTTACGCATGTTTGTAATTAGTTTATTGCAAATGACTAGTCTTTGAACTTACAGTCATTTTGTTTCATTGTGATCAAATGCAAGTTTCCTACAAATGTTCTCCAGCTTTAAATTAAATCCTTGTCTACAGTCAGGAGATTCTCCTCCTGGTGAGTTGACAGGCTGATTACATTTATAATAGCCAGGTCTTGATTCTGCAAATCTTAACAGAGTGGAAAATAGTTCGAGGCCATAGCATTGTTATGTATAAAATAAAGGAGAAATAATGGTAAAACTAAGCTTTTAAAAAATGTATTTCTGCCTCTGCCCCCAACTTTGCTATCAGCAAAATATTTCTGAAGATAGTGAAGGGATGCCTCTTTCTATCTGCTCTGAGAGACAAGTAAGTCTTGTGGGTTTTTTCTTGACATGCCTAAGCTAAAGAATATAATAACAATGATAATAACACTAATGCACAACTTACTGTGTCTTATCTATGCAGCAAGATATGACAAAACAATAATGTGAAGGTGACACAACCAAATATTTACACAGTCCAACATAAGAATTAGAACACTCTAATATCTTGCAATGGTGTCTTGCTCTGCTCTTCCATTTAATGTTGAAATGAAGAGACAAAGTAGAATTCAAAAGATCATCAGAATACTTGTGCATCAAGAGACTTGCTGAAGGTCCTTCTTGTGTCCTGCTTGCACGTGAGCTGGCAGCCAGGCAGCACATGGTGACTGCAGGATCCCTAGGCCAGTGATCCTGAGGAAACTGCCTTCACCACTGCATTTCTGCCCTGGTCTGAAGAATAAAGTTTGTTGGCATAGAGAAAAAATGAAACAAAACTCAAAAATTACTGCACTTTATTTTGTGTTTAAGAACACTTAAAATAAGATTTTCATCTAAAAGGAGACCAAAATTGTTTGTGCTTAACGGAGTACAGCCATTTCCAAGGATTAGGGTTGTTCTGTGCCATCTATGGTATGCAGTGTTCAGAAGGAAGATAATAACAAAGAAAGAGCATGGAAAGGAAAAGAAAGAAATGGGAACAAAGATGACAAAGGAATTTCATCAGATACCCAGATTAATAAGCTTAGTAAACAGTCCCTCAAAGTCTTAAATGGAAAATAGCACAAGTTTTTCATTTCATACTCGAGAGACGAAAATACTTATTTAATTCTGGGAACCAAAACGTGATGTAATGAGGAATACTGCAGGATGGATAATGCCTGATAAAGTTCTTTCTTGTACAGGGTCAATACAGTGAATATTCACATTAATTGATGCTGCATTGTGTTAGCATTGTTCTTTGGCAAATCCTTCCTTTACAAATTGAAAAAAAGGCTGATTTACTTGTAGAGTTTAGTTCTGTCCAGATTTCTGATCACTTCATCACTTGAAATGCTAGAGCAGTAAGGAAGTAGTAAGGAGGGAACCAGTTTCCTAGTTTAAAATAAAAGGCACTGGACACCTGGCACCCTATAAATACTGTGACACTGTATGACGGCAAACGCGGGTACAATGCAGTGCTTATTCTCAGTTTGAATCCATCTGTACACTACAGTAGTAAGACAAAAGAGGATTGTTAGCACTTAAAGGCACCTTGACGCATTCATACCACTTGACTGTTTTATTAATTGCCCCATCTGTTAAGCGAGAACTTTCTGACATAGGTTAGTATGCACTCTTAAACCCCTTGGTCTGCTTCCTATTGGTTCCACATGTGTTTGTATTTGTTCTCAGTAGGCAGAGATTCCTGAGAGAAAATGAACCGCTGCAGATCGATTGCAGTATCAGTCATGCAGAAGACATGGTAAAATATGCCACTTCGGTCTGGTTTGCTGTTAACCCCTTGAACACAGGAAAATAGGGGAGGGAGAGAGAGAAACCAATTAGCAGCCAAAGATACTACTGGGAGAAATAGGATTGGTGTCCTGACTTCTGAATTACTCATCTCATTAGGTACTCTGCCTTCTGATAATTCTTTGCAAATTACATTTCCACTGCTGCCTGTCTGAGAGCTATGTACTTTTGTACAGTCAAACCAGACAGTATCAGGATGATGTGGAAGATTACACTGCTGTGCTGAGTATTTCTGCCCATTCTGCACTGCCTGGATAATTCTCTGACACAATTACAGTGACAATGGCAGTGACAAAAGACAGAGCATTTAAAGATAAGGCCATGATTTATGCCACCAGGAATAAAACAAAAACATACTGTTGTTAAGTGTTTGCAGAAGGTGTTGGCCCACTTCCCTGCATTTTTTATTGGCATTAGAATTGGCTTGGAATTGTATTTTAAAACACAATTTTAAAAGGCATTAAGGGAGAACAGGTAGGTTGGAAATGTGGATAGTAATTGAAGGCATTTAAAGTTATTGAAAAAGTGTCATTAAATTCCAAAGATCAACTTTGTCTGAACTCAACGTTAGAAAAGCAGTATTTCTATTAGTTGTAAAGAATTGGCAGTGTCGTACTTGGCTAGAGCTCTAAAACTTTGGTGACAATTTTCTGAATTTTGAAGGTCAGTTCTATGGATTGCACATATACATTCACATGGTTATGCTTGAGGAAGGTAAGCAGGGTGTGTTTTCTTCAAAATCCATGGAAGCTTAAAAATCTTTTGTTACAGTGCTACAACTGTGTTGATTGCAAAGCCTGCTGAAGGTTGCATTAAATACAAAGGACTACATAATCCAGTTACTTTGCATAGAATTATGGAATCGTTTTGGTTAGAAAAGACACTTAAGACCATCAAGAGAACCTCAGCACTTCTACGTCCATCACTAAACCACGTACATAAGCACCATGTCTTTCAAATACCTCCAGAAATGGTGATTCAGCCACTTCACTGAGCAGCCTATTCCAGTACTTCCTAATCTTTTGAGTGAAGAGTCTTTTCGTTATATCCAATCTAAATCTCCTCTGGCTCAACTTACGGCTGTTTCCTCTTACCCTATCACTTCTTGCCTGGGAGAAGGGATTTGCACCCAGCCTTCCACAAGCTCCTTTTATGTAGAGAGCAGTGAGATCTCCCCTCAGTTTGCTTTTCTCCAGACTGAACTATCCCATTTCCTTCAGCTTCTCCTCAAAAGACTTATTCTCCAGACCCATCACCAGCTTTGCTGCCCTTCTTTGAACGTGCTCCGGCATCTCAATGTCCTTCTTGTGGTAAGCTGTCCAAAACTAAACATAGTATTCGAAGTGTAGTCTCAAGAATTCTGAGTACAGGCGGAAAACCACTTCCCTATTCCTGCTTGTCACGCTCTATGGTACAGGCCAGCATGCTGTTGGCCTTCTTGGACATTTGAGCACACAGCTGGTTCACATTCAGTCTACTATTTACCAACACCCCTAGGTTCTTTTCTATTAGGCAGCTTTCCAGGCACTGTCCCCCAAGCCTGTAGTGTTGCATGGGCTTGTAGAGACCCAAGTGCAGGACCCAGCTCTTGACCTTGTTGAACCTCATACAACTGACCAACATCCATCAATCCAGCCTGTTCAGATCTCTTTACACAGCCTTCCTACCCTCCAGCAGATCAGGACTCCCAACCAAATTGATGTTGTCAGCAAACTTACTGAGGGTGCATTCTAACCCTCATCCAGATGATTGAAAAAGATATTAAAGAGAACAGGTCCTTCTACTGAACACCATTTTTGACTTGCTGATGCCTAGATTTAACTCCATTCACCACTGCTCTCTGGGTCTGGCCACCCATCCAAGTTTTTCCCCAGTTAAGACTATAGCTATCCAAGCCATGAGCAGACAGTTTCTCCAGGAAGATGATGTGAGAGGCAGCGCCAATAGCCTTACTATATTCCAGGTAAATTATGCTGGTTTTGGTACAATTAAATGAGAAAATTATGTTACAATTGAAAAGTGACCACAAAGGACCTTTCATCCTTTAGCAGTGACCAAAGTTGCGCATGTTCCATATAATTTCTTTCTTGTCAAGAATAGAAAGTGAATTGATCTGAACAGTCTAATTCTCGACAATGTGGTTTTCTGTTACTGTTGTAATTGGAACAGTCAATGACAATGCAGCCTGCCAGGTATCTGTTTAGTTACACAGTGTATTAGCTGAGTAACACTGACCTTCTGAAAAGGCAAAAGTAATTGAGATAAGTGGAGTTAGGTACTGTACAGAACAAATTCTGGCAGCACTTCTTTCAAACTAGCTTCTTGTCCCAGACTATTCCGAGCTTTTTCCAATTAACAGCTAGTTATGGTTGTTGGGCACATTGCTGGATAGCGTGAAATGAGAATTGTTGTAGCAAAGACTAAGGCTGTGAAAGTGAAAAGGAAAGACACTGCATTATGTAGGACTCCTGCGAGACAAGGTATGGAGTATCTCTTTGGTCATTTCTGGGCAGCTGTCCCAGTTGTGATGCCACTCAGCTTTCTGCTCACTCCCAGACTGTTAACTCTGGCTGCCTCTTCTTCATTCCTTCTGATAAGGTATTTATACACACATAAATGGCTCTTCCAGAGCATTTTTTCCCCCCTTCAGAATGAACTCTTCCAGCTCTCCTAGCCTCTTAAATGAGATCTTTTATTTCATTAATCACCTTGGTGGCTCTTTGCTACACTTAATCTGTTACTTCTGTGTCTCTCCTGCACTTGGGAGCCCAACACTGCATCCATCACCCAAGATGCATCTCACATAGGCTGAAGAGAAGGAAAGGATCATCTCTTCTCATCTGCTAGCAGTGCTTTTAATACAGCCTAGAAGGCTGTTTGATTCCTTTGTTGAAGGAGCACATTGTAACAGGACTCTCCATAGCCTTTTTTCCAATCTGTCAGCCCTCGGTGTGTAGTCAATGCCCAGAGTTGTTCCTCGGCAAGTGCAGAACATTGTACTTCCCTTTGCTGGGTTGCATGAAGCTCCTGCCCATTTTCCCCGCTTATTCAGATTCTTCTGGCTATCAGTAGGACTGTCTGATGAATAAGCTTCTCCTCATCTGAAAACTTGCTGAAAGTGCAGTCTGTTCCATTGTCCAGGTCATTAATGGCAATGTGAAACTGGTCCCACTCTTGAATCCCTGGGTACACAACTGGTTACCAACCTCCAGCTGGACTTTATGCCACAGCCCTCTGGGACTGGTCTTTCAGCCTGTTTTTAATCTACCTCACTAACCACATATCTAGCTCATATCTCATCAGCAGCTCTATGAGGATATTAACAAAAAGATAATAATGTTAAAATTCTTGCTGAAGTGGAAGTAAATGACTTTTATTTCTTTATCCTCATTCACTATGCCAGCCACTTTACTGCAGAAGGCTGGTGGGAATTTGGTTTTAGAAATTCATGTTGATTACTGTACTTGATGTTGTCCTTCATAACTTTGGAAATGGTTTCCAGGATTATTCACTCTATCTCTTTCCTAAGGATTTGTTATGAATATTCAAATTTAACATGTGGAGATGGGAAAATATCCAACTTTATTAATGCAAATTCCCGCACCAAATAAACACACACTCCAAAACAGTGAACTATTTACAGTTTACTAAAAGTTCAAATACCCAGTTGGGAATTATTTATGCAAATCTTATGGAGCAATTTAGGGAAGGAACAAAGAAACATAAATACCCATATCCTACACATAACTCAGATGGGAGGGTGGGGAGCAGCAACTGCTGCTCCCAGTCACAAGATGGATTCCCCTTGCTCTCTAACAGGGCTATTGGCGGGAAAACCAGAGACTCCAGTTGATTTAATAGCTGAATTTACTCACTGATCAGCCCGAGACATTGTGGTGAGGTAATAATCGAAGAAATTATAGTCCCAAATTGTGTACTCGGTGCAATCACAAGGCAGAGAGGCTGGCAGGACCTGAGCGTGCTGCTGAAATCGAAAGCAAAAGCCCGGGAGGGAGCCACATGTCCTCAGGGGGCAGTCTGCAACACCACTGCCTCAGGAGGAGGAGGAGCAGAGCCTGGAAGCAAGTGAAGTCAGGCCCTCCCAGATCAGACCCCCTTCAATCGCTCCTCGAGGCAAAATAGACCACTGGCAGGAGAGAAACTAGAAACCCTGCCAATCAAATAGGGCACCAGCATTACAAGCAACTCTGGGCCTGTTTTGCCCCAGCAGGACAGGATTGATACGAGGCTTTAACACCACGTTTTTCCCTAGATCTTGCTTGTCACCTTTCTTGAAGAAAAGAGCGACATCTGCTGTC
Organism: Ramphastos sulfuratus; assembly: GCA_013399055.1. Lineage (NCBI taxonomy): Eukaryota > Metazoa > Chordata > Aves > Piciformes > Ramphastidae > Ramphastos > Ramphastos sulfuratus. The sequence continues at coordinate 6,654 of WBNM01037927.1, read as the reverse complement.
TACCAGCCACCAGGACCTTCCCCTGGTCATCACAACCTTTCCAAGATAACCGAGAGGCCTCGCAATGACATAGGCCAGCTCTCTCAGTGCTCAGGGCTATGTCTCACCAGGGTCCAGTTTGTTTAAGTGCTCCCTAACCTTACATCAACAGTACAAATACAAAGCCTTGGCTTTCCAGCCATCTCAGGAGCCTGTGCTTCTTGAAGACCAGTCTCGCTAGGGAGCATTGAGGTACCGTTTTTCAACTCCCCTCCCCCATGTTAGCCCATTTTTTACTCAGGTTTCCTTTTACTGCTGATGTCCATTTAGAAACCTTTCTTACTGTCTTCCAAATTCAGAACTTCACACTGTTCTTAAAATTATGTAAGAGACATCATTACTATCTGTTTCTTGAAAATACCTACTTAGAGATGAAGCAAATATGTAATGGATTTGTATAAGCAGAGGCTAATTTAGGGTTGGAAGATAACAATTTTAACACAGTTTTTATATGACATTTTACCTTTATTTGTGCTCAGAATGGTTCTAACAAATTCATCAAAGCTTTAATCTCATAGTTTAAGGTGACAATAGACCGTCTACATGGACAGAATTGCAACACTATCTTTAGGTAACAGCTGATGTTCCAGTTTTCTTTAAATGCATACGCTTGCTGAAAAATGTGGGGTGTTAGTCTAGCATGAATGTTTCCAGGTGTGCCTGAAGGGTGTGTAAGCTAACCCACTGTGGCAGGGCCTTTTGCCAGATGCTCCTATGGCTATCTTTGTCACAGTGGACTGTAGTATAGCCACGTAGCATTTTCTTAGCTTTGGAGCTTTGCGTAGGATTTACTATTCTAATGTGATCATATTGCACGTTGAAATTTTTTTTCCTTGTTAACACCTACCTTAATGACTCAAGGGAGATTCTGCTGAAATGCATTCTTGCTCAGTATTCATTTTTACAGATGCTAAATTCTAACTGTGAACTCTTTTAGCATACGTGCTTATTGACAGATATCCAGAAGCTGTGATCTTTAGATTTTTATTTTTCTTTTGTGGTGACAGATCACATGAGAAAGGATTGTGAGCAATGGATTACATTTAGGAGTGTAACTACTATTAATATTCTGCTTTTATTTTTCAAGCTTGGAAAGAACCCTGACTCATAAAATGTTAATATTTAATGTATTGGTGTCTGGTAATTACTCTTCTTTTCTAAGCTGTTACTGTAAAACAAAGATTATTTTTAGTTAAAGTTTAGGTGGACGGATTTGCTCTGTTCTGTTGCCGAGAGAAGGAAATAGAAGCACAAATAATTTTTTTTTGCCATTAACCTACAAAGCAAGTTTCAGACCAATAGTTAAGAGCAACAGAGTATCCTTGAAAACAGGGTATTTTAGGGTATAGAGACAGTGAGTAGTCTTACACGTGTGATACACTATAAGGCAGTAAGGCTTACTATGAATGATAAATTTTGGGAAGTCACAAAAAGTAGCTGTTGAAAAGATAAATTTTGTATTTCTCCCATGCCCTGGTGTACCTAGCTCATGTTTTTTGCCACTATAACCTTATTTTATGAAAACAGAATGTTACAGAAAATGTTACAGGGTGCGTTGATCATAAAGTTTCCTAATAAACTTTATTTCTAGCAAAATAGTTTTCATGCAATCACTAATTTGGCAGAACATTTTAAAACTATTTATAATTAAGAGCTAATGCCTGTGGAAGAATATATCGTCATAGGTTAATGGCCTCCTACTGGTCCATGAATGCAGATGTGTTTATTTTCCAAGGAGCGGGTGCTGATCGTCTGATAGTATTCTATTAGAATAGCATTTTTCTGTTACATAAAATTACTAGTGCAGATTTAAACATTTTATCTAATGGATGCTGGTACATTGACATGACAGATGCTTACTGTACCCTGTTTGACCTGATGCATTTTTACAGAGTTAAAGACCTCTCTTTAGGTCCTAGATAAATTACTGACTTTGAACAGATCTTGTTATTTGCTTGGACTATCTGAAATGCATTTGATTTGATGTTTCCATTCTCTTCTTCCATTCCATCTCTAGAAAACGTAAACTCCCATCAAAACATAAACTCCCATCAAAACACAAAGTCCTAGCAGTTTGAAAGGATTTCCATAATACAATTCAGGCTGTTTTTGGAAAGTATTTGGGGACAGGAAATAAAAACCCAAGAACTATGACCTCTATAGAGCAAATAAGGATTAATAAAAACTTACATTACTGGAGCTATTTTTGGGGGGAACAGTGATGCACCTTGGATCATACTTTAAACCTTGCCTCAGTTATAATTTTAAAAAGTGGCAAGTGCTAATTTAATAGCAGTCAAACCAGAGAACTGGTCTGTGCACCCTGCTTCCTTTTTTTTCATTTGTACGTGCACTTACTTGGGACTAACGTACATAAATATGGTTTTATGTAACAATAAGTCTCATATGCGGGCATATCTTCTAACACTTGATATATCACTGACTCCTGACAATCTGAGCACTTAGTTGTTTTCTTCCTGTTGGGTGTGTAGCTGTAGATGTTAAAAATTAACTTTTGTACAGGACTTCAAGACGCAGGAAAAAATGTTATTAGTAGAAGCATTTTGGGGATATGTTAGAAAAAAAAAAAAAAAAGGAAGAAAGGGACTAGGTAGAAAACTAGGCCCTGAACAAAGAAACAGATTTTTTTTCCAGAAGGTATCTTTTGAGAAAAAATGCCACAAATTTGTTTTTTTTTGTTGTTGTTGTTTTGTTTTTTAAGTCTCACAGAACAGAAACTCTAAGTAAACGGAAAATCTGTGAACTAGGTAACCTGACAAGGCAAGTGTTGATTATGAAATTTTGCAGTTAATGGGCTCTCCTTATACCACTTTTAGTGTCAATACTATTGAAAATGTTGCACAAACCCTTGCAATAAGGAGTTAACCACCACATCGGTTGACTACCTTGTTGGTTTTGAAGCATCTTTCTTCCTTGTCACACTCCCTCACTCCTTGACCTTTGGAGCCAGCTCAGCTTCTACCAGTTTCTTTCTAAAGGTATTTTTGCATAACACTATAAATTCTTTATCAAAATGTAGGTGATCTGCTCTTTCTGTTGTTGAATGCTGTATTTGGCCTGTACTAAATTAATTAGATAAATATTCAGTTTCTTTGCTAAAAGAGGGGATAGTGCATAACAAAGCAGGAAATTATCTTTACACATCTCCATTCTCGCCTAGGGAATAGTTGAATGCCAAGACTGCTGGCCAGGCTGCATCTATAATGAGCTTTTAATAACTTTTCTAGTAGTCTTCCCATTCTTTGCCCCCTCCCTTCCTAGTAAAGAAGCACTTGCAGGTGGATGACAGTGAAGAGTGGTTTCTGCTCAGCTAATAAATGTGGAAATAAGAAAATGTTTTCCCTGAAGCTTAGCAGCGTTGTCTGGAAATACGCCCTTTGTAAACTCTATGTTCAAATGTCTGTGAGCAACGCAAAACTTGAGTTCACATCACTCAAAGCCTCAGTATATATTGAAGATCAGGAAAGAGCTGGGCTGTATCTATAGGCTCGCAGTTAACTGTTAGAGTTGTTGAAACACTTTTGGTGTTGGGTACGTTCATTTATCTGAAAATGTTGTGGTTCTAATAGCTTGTTGAGGTCTCATGCCATTTTTACTCTGATTAGTACCGTTGAAGAGCTACTCTAGATACAGGTTAGGAGAAGCAAGAGCATGACTGAACCCACGTCTTTGATGAGACAAAATTTTTATCTTCCTAAATCTCTACAGAAAGTGGAATTTCCACAGCTCTTTATGGCCAACAGAGTCAAAAGGAGGAGATAACTTCTGTGGAATGTTGAGGAAGACTTGATTAATTCCTGAAAATGGAACTTATTACAGAGTTAATCCAGTTTATGATATCTTGAGTTTTGTACTGTGGATTGTAGAGAAAATGACTGCAACAAGATACCCTGGATGTTATTAACTGGGATGCGCTACCAGTAGTACTCTTACAATAGGGGTTAATAGGTAAGATGAGTCACAGGAAATGTGCAAGCTACTTGGGAGGATGAGTATGAAGCAAAAAGATGTGCCAGTACAAGTGCCTACAGAAAACTTGAAGTTTAAATTCACAACAAAGCGAATATCTGCTAAATCTTCCTGGGAAGATCTCATCCACATCTCTGGCACTTCCACAGCAGGTAACCTAAGATGACATTCACTTTGGCTGCATTACAGAATTAATATTTTCACCAGGATGAGCTGCTGCTGAACAGAAGCCCCGTTGAATTAGTCATGCTTTTCCTTTAGCAGACATGTTTTCTTTTCCATAACAGGTGGGGTTTTTTTTTTGGCTTTTTTTTTTCCCCAGTGCATGCTAAGACATTCTGAGTCCCTCTTCCACTGCTCAGTCTTGATAAGTTTGAGTCCACAGAGTGGTCGTATAGTCATAGTGCTGTGAAAGAAAGCAAACAATTGTTTTGACTGATTCTGTAAAGCACTTTTTTATGTGTATGAGAAGTAGTTATGGTAAACATTTATTGTTCTTGTCATCTTTGACTTCTAGTATTTTAATTTTAGGTTATACCAGATGATCTTGAAAGACTTCTCTGAGCAAATATATTATATGATTCTGTAAAAAAATGAGGACTTCGTGGCCTAATGGTATAACTGGCAGGACCACTATGCTAGTTTGAGGCTAATTGGAATATTTTAATTGAAAAAAACCCTAAGATTATAGGCTGTGAAAAGAAAACAATGGTGATGTCTACTTCACTCATAGGCTTGCTGAGGTGTATAAAAACAAGGACACAAACATAGATAACACAGAGAGTCTCTCTCTGGGAGTCAGTGTGTCTTCTGGCCTTCTGCTGTGTAACCCAACTAATCA
>WBNM01037925.1:17071-32553 GCA_013399055.1 Ramphastos sulfuratus | reverse complement strand
CCATCTGCCAGCTTCACATGAGAGATGCTAGCCATAGAAAAAAAGTAAGAAAATTTAAAAGTTTCCCTGTTTTGTAATATCTGCTGCTTTTCAGTTTACAGTGCTACTTTTTCTTGTGTTTTGCAGAAGATGATAAAAATTTGCTTTCTAAGAAGGTGTCCCTTATTATTTACCTATATCAAATCAATATAGAATAAATTAAAATAACCAGTCTCACTGATGCGTGAAAATACAAAGAGATGCTACTGACAAAGTCTAATCATTGTTAGGCAGAAGGAATACAAAATCTCTAATTTGTGATCTCTGGGTCATATCTAGCTTAGTTTTACAGTGATCTTAAATCATTATCACCTGGCAGGTGTCTTGCAATCTGTAGGAAATCAGTTTGTTTTCAAACTCAATCTCCAATCAGATGGTAAGTTTCCTACATATCTATATCCCAGATTCAAGACTTGTCAGTTAAGCAGACAGGTTGAGAACTGAGTGAGAATGGGGACATTGAACAACGCCTTTACTCTGTTAGAAATGGCATCTTCACAGTTGAGATGAAACACAGTGATATAAGTTACATATAGAAAGCTCACTGAAAGCTTGGGACAGTCCTTTTCCTTTGGATAGGCAAGAGAGGCAGATTTCTAGTGCTGTCATTAAAAATCATCCTAAAAATGTTGCTGTATGAAGCAATGTAAATTCGGGGCTCGAGGGGAGCAGGGAGAACTAATAGCCTTCATATTTGTTTTATACCCAGTTTGAAAATCTGAGGGAATTGCTTCAGAATTAAATTGCCCCCTCCTAGAAAAGCTAATAATCACCAACTGCTATTGAAGCACTTAATTCTAATTAATTCCTCATTAACACTCAATTAGGATGCCACTCCACATATACCCAATAGGAAAAAATAAATGAGATGAACAATTGGTATTCTAGGCTACTGTACAGGCTTTTATCCACGAAGCTGTGTTCAGAATCAAGAATGTCTCATCTGAACATGTCAGAAATCACCTCAATGTCCTCTCTGTGTTGATCGGGATGAATTTTTGCCTCTTTGCTTATTTAGTTTCTGAAATGGTTATTTAACTCAATGACTACTGTGAGCCAAAGTTAAACTTAGAATTTCTCGTGATCCATCATAAAATGTTAAAGTAACCATTTTTTTTTTTTTGGTCCACAGCTAGAAACAAAAAACAGCAAAACAAACAGTAAGAACAAACAAAACCCCAAACCAAAAAAACCTACACCTAACCATGTAAGAATGTCTGGTACAGTTAGTTTTCTTCTTTAATTCTAACAGGGAATATGCTGTACATGGAGTCTCAGATGTGGTGCATGCAAAAAAAAAAAGTTCTCATTTTCTTTATAGTTTTCTTGTCATTCTCCACCACAACTCTGTATATCCCATTTTAAGTACTCTATTACAATTTAATAGAAATAGACCTTTTCACAACAGTTCCCATAATAAGGACAAATTTTCTAAACAAATGGACATGTCCAACAGGCTAGAACCACATTTTACAAGTACTATTAATCAGGTCTATTATGACTAGATAATTAATACAAGTACTTGACAAAAAGGGTGGATTTTAAATTTTTAATGATGCATCATTAATTAGCCAGCAGAATTTAATAAGAAGCTCTGCTTCTTACTGTCCATATTTCTTCATGAAAAATTTGACTATCCAAAGGTTTTCAGTTGCTGTTAGGAACATCTAAATGTGCAATTTCCTGGTCTTAATTTGAAGCATAATGTAATATTTTCATGGGGCATCAAATATGGAAATGCATTAGTTACCTCAGCAGATATGGGCTTATATTAAAAAAACAAAATAAATTCTGTCAGATGGTACATTTTTCACAGCTGCAGAAATCCTTCAGTCTTATAGATTTCTCCTTTTCCTCATAACCATTTGAAGCTCATTTACCTATGAATTGCTCCATCTGAATTCCAGTAGTTGGAGTTAGCTACAGTGGTGCAGATCTGGAGAATGATGTGAAATGGGCTTCTGTCAGGGTTTTTTTGTTTGTTTGTGTGTTTTTGGTTTTTTTGCTAAGCAACTCCTCTGACAGCAGCCTGGATTTGGAGTGATTGGCCAACCCTACAGCTGTGACTGAAACATCTGCCCAAAGTCAACAGCAAATTGAAAGATCCCCAAAACCTCTTAATTCTCAAAGAATTATGAATTGGGAACTTTGGTGTATTAAACTGTATACATACTATATTTTTGCTCAATCTGAAATATTTATTTCTTTAGACATAGTAAGATTATTTATATATATATATATGCATATATAAAATTCTGGGAGCTATTAAAATAACTTGTTTACCATTATACCATTGTATGGTATACATTTGACACAAAATAGTGTTGTTTCCATTAGTCCACAGTTCGTCACTCTTTCAGAATGGACCAGTTGAGGCAACAACTTTATAATCCTAGATTTTTTGGATTTTTGGTTTGTTACTTGTTTTTTGATTTACTCAGAATTTATAATCCAAAGTCTTGCCTATGTAGAAGTGACCTGGTACAAGCTGAAAGCTTCTGGTAGACAGCAAAGTGAAAGGATTTGATATTTTTTCTGAGGTCTTACGTGGTATGCAGACCAGAGTGCTGGGGCATTTCAGAGTGTCAGGTGTGCTCTGGAAGCACAGCATGCCCATTTTGTATGCATCCTTCCTAAACTACCACAGTGTTTATTTCTTTGCATATGTTATTCTTAACTGTTACAACTCAGCTCCCAGTCCAGGTTATTGACCTATTGTCATGGTCAGCCTAAGAAGGCCAAAATAGGCTTATACATGTCCTGGCTTGCCCAGGCATGTTTTTCTGCTCTCCCTCCTTCTGCTATGGGGAGAAGCAACTGCAAGAAAGAGGACAAAGAACCTGGGGCCACTGAGTCTAAGGACTCTGGCTTGCCCAGACTTGTTTGCATCCTGTGGTAAACAAGGTACACAGGCTCAGCTTGTGCCTGCCTTGTGCAAGGCCTGTGTTCTGCCCTAAAAAGGATAAAGCAAACCTATAGCTTCACCTAATATGGTCAAGCTTGGCTAACTGCCATTCTGATTGGCTATTTTGTGTCCAAAGGCCCATTAGTCTTGGGCTGTATTGATAAAAGGAGATGAGCAGGTGACACATGCTCTGTTGTTGCTACTGCCTGCTGCCGTTGCTCATTGCCGCCTTATATCCTGACCTGTCTGGAAAATGCCTGCCAAGAGTTTACCAGGAACAGGCTCTAAATGCCTCCATGCAATAGGCCTGCATAGCCAGCATGACACTGTGCTGAGACTGCACATTGCAAGACATCCTGCCTACACCTGAAAGTCTTCTGCCAAGATGGGAAATCCTGGAGATCACAGATCATCCAGAGGAGATCAGGACCAGGTCAGAGATTGTCTGCCTCCATTCTCCAGCAGCCTGGGAAGCCTGGAAAGAATCAGAAATCTCAGCGGCTGACAAGACAGTAACAGAATTCCCTGAAAGCGTTTGGGTACTGTCTGAAGCTGTAGTTAGTCCTAGGGAATCAGGAGATTAGTATTTTGTGAGTAGATACTTAAAGCCTCTTGTAATTCACCAACTGTCTTCTGCCATAAGCAGAAAGGAGCTTCCTGAGTCCATCTAGTGGGCAAGCAGTGTACTGGCTGCAGGTGGTGTATTGACCACAGGAACCTTCTCTTCCAGATCAATTAATGTTTATATATTACTGCTATTATTTGTTCTAGATTCATGTTATTATTTGTATAATACTTCCATGACTGTTGCAGAAGAACCTAATTATTACAAAAATCAGTGGTCGGGGTGGTGAGAGTTTTAAGTACCAATATTAATAAACAATATCAATTTTGAGAAAATCATATCTCACATCAATTAATTATCCTTCCTTTACACCTATGTGAATTAATGATTAAGCAGGCACAGAAGAAATGTACACAAGAGGATGAAAAGTCATAGACCCTCTGCAAGGTCCTCAGCCCTTTTCAGAAACAAACTACATTTCTGATTTTGATCTCTCTGGTATATTGGAACTTGCAAAGTCTAATTAACATACAATTCTATTGACATGATAGTATGGCAATAAATTGCATTTCTATATGTAAATTATGACAGAAATTTACCATGTGATCAAGCTTAACATGTCAGATTGCCCTTCCCTTCTTGAACAGGGTACGAACATATTCTAAAGCAATGTGAGACTGCCAATAATGTCAGCATAAGACAATAAGATAGAGTTTGTGTTGCCAAACACTGGCAAAGAAAAACGGGGTGAAAGTCCTCTGGGAACTGCCATCCACTAAGGGCTGCTCAAAGAGAAACATGTGTTCTTCTTTCTCCTCCAAACATGGTCTCTGACAGCATGTATTGGTTTTAGCTGGCTGGCCTCACTGAGAGGGATGGGAAGCTGTGCATTGGTTTTTGTCTCAGGTCCCCCTTAGCAAGGCCAGTCAGCCAAAACCAATACACAGTATAATTTGTCCACTGAACTGGCTGCACACACCTCCCTCTCTAGCAACCTTGTAGTGGGATCTCAGCAGCTGCTTTCCCATGGTCCATCAGCAGACAAAGTACTTTTGGGAACTAACTTATGAGAAAAAAAGTAGGTCCCTTTCTCCTTATCACTGTTCTGAAGTACCTCTTTGGGACTGAAGAGAATGCAGCTCTTCCATGCGGAAAGTTTGTATTTCACTGATCTTTATTGCACAGAGGTTTTATGCTTTAGACCCACTAATTACGTGTGGTACAGGATCATAATTTCCTCTTCCCTGATACTTAGCTCGGAGAGCTTCAAGGGAACTGACAGATCCCTTCTGGGGCTTCCAGACAGTGGAATTTTCAGGGATTCATGGCTCTCTGCCTGTGAGCCATGGTTATTTGCTATGTGCATTGCTTCCATGGCATTCCAAGCTTCACAGTGAACATGTTACCTTTCCTCTGAGTCAGAAACACATTCCTGTTGGGGCTTGCACTACAGAAATGTTATCTGTGCCAACGTATTTACTCAGTTGTTCAGGAATTTGCAGTTGCTGCATTTGCATAATTTTGACCTATCCTACTCATTCAACAACCAAGTGAAGTTTCCAAGACCATAAGAAATCTTAGAAGGTTCCATTCCAGGACATAATCTGTCAAAACAAATGCCAATAAAAAAAACATAAAAGTGAAAAATGGATTTTAAGTTTTTAGTTAATATGTTACCAGTAAATTTTCTATGCTAATTTCCTGGTCTGTATCCAAGACAGGTAGTTATCATAGCAGCTACTGCTTTTCTCACTAATGCCATTATCCATCTAATACTTAAAATGCCTTCAGTTTTCACTAACCTCAGGAGAAATCTGTGATTTAAGTGAGCTTACTCTGAGATTCATTTAGCAGGATAAAATCCTAGTGTGTTTGTTGTTGGGGTTTTGGCAGTGGTGGTGGTTTTTTTTTTTCCCTGTGTGTTTTGAAAATAAGGTTTAAAATTAACTAAAATGTGAAGACAAATAATTTTGGAGATAGTAAGAACGTCTCAGGTTGCTTAGATGCAGGCAAAATCTGGAGCAGCTTTCATTTGCAGTTTTATTTTGTTACTTAAAATGACTGGAAGTACAAAAATAATTAAACTAAGTTTGTAGGGAACTTGGACTCCATTTAATTTCAGTGAAAACAATAAAAATCAAATCTATTGGTTTTTTTTTATTTAAAATTGTTGAATAATTTTAACCTACGCTAACGCTATCAAATGTGTGCTTCTCCCAATGAAAGCTGAGCTACATGTCTTAACAGGGATTTTGACAAACAAACATACAGTTAGCTGTTGCTTAACACAGAGTAGCTGTGCCCTTGTCCATCACTTACCTGCCTTCACAGTGTTGCATAACTGTGTCTGGGAAAATGCAAGAGCACAAGGCATGCCTAAGCAAGAAATGAAAACTCAGAGAGCAAATTAGCTTCTGCTAATCATTGCGTGAGAGCAAATAAAGAAAGCATAATGACTTGAACTCATCAAAGGATACCTCTGAAACTCTGTTCCCTCAGTAAGAGTGGGGTGGATGAAAAACATGATGTGAAAAAAAAAACCAAACAAACCTTAGAAGCATACTTCTGTATAATTCTTCACTCAGTGGCAAAAATGACACTGGGAAACACATATCTTCTATAGATCACTTTGTCCAAATGTGACTGACCACAAAGGCAGACAGTGCACTTCACAGAAGAGGAACTCTGCACATACCTCAAATTTCTTAGGCTGAGAGGACTGGTGACAGACCATACAATCAGCTGAGGACTGGCCCTGTCTCCCTGTTACCTGAGGCTCTCTGTAGCCAAGAACTTCAAGGTTAGAAATATTCCAGGCATTCAATTCACACTGAAGACTGAGAAGGAGCTGTCACTGGATCTGACTTATTGGTGGCCAGCTCAACATCTGCCTTCAAGGCTGTGGACAGTAGGTTCAGAACTAAGGATGTTTTCAAACAAAGTGTGTATCTCACCAAGGTAATAAGAAAATACACTTTTCATACTTCTTGGAAGCTACTTTAATAATCTATAGTTCAGATCCTTATAAGTTAATGAAGAAAGCTACCCAGGAAAACTAGAACACCATTTAGAAATGAATCTAAGTCAAGTACTTCTGAGTAACTGCAGACATTTACAGAGTAGGAGCTGACATCTGAACTACTAATCTAGGCTCCCCTGAGAGTGAAGAGGAATAGGTATTTCTAGGTGTCATTTATTATTTCCTAATGTAGATTTATAAAACAGACATGAGAACCTGTCTATTGTCCCTGTCTGTTTCTCCCACAAACTCCATGTTTGTTTCTCCCAAAGACTACACTAGAAAGCTAAGGCTACTTGATAAAAAAATGTAGGTGTTTCTGCAAACAGGTAGCATTAGGTGATAATGGTATCCATCTCTAGTGGATGCTAGTTTGCTTACCCTGCTGTCCATTTTCTTTCTTATGTAGACCTTGTGCACTACATGGGGGTTGTTCACTGCCTTCTTTTATATTTGATGGGGGTTATGGACGGGTAATTAATTGATGTGAGATATGATTTTCAAAGACTGATATTGTTTATTGATGTTCAATATGCAACTCGTGCCACTCTGCCCATTAATTTTAATAATTATTGTTTCTTCACGTGGTCATGGAAACTTTATACAGATAATAACACAGGATCTAGAAATAACTAGTAATAATATATAACATTAATTGAACTGGAAGAGAAGGTTCCTGCGGTCAATGTACCGCTTGCGGTTAATGCACCGCTTGCCGAATTTATCCAGCAATGAACTAATCTCTTCCCAGTTAAGCTCTTCAAAACCAAACATCCAGCTCCAGTGAATTTTCACAATCAAGTGAAAACCATGAAAGAAAGTTTTAAAAAGGAAAGATGACATGCACTGCCTGGCACTGCTATTAAAATTTTGTAGCATATTTTAAGATAAATGACTTCATCATTTCATTTTTCCTCCTTTTTATATCTTTGAGCTGAGTTTTTGACAGACTTATTAACATTTCTTTTGTTCATATTTGAGTGCTGAATTATCTTTAATTGCCATGAACATTCTGCCTGCATAAAAGAACTAATAAACCACTACTGTCAACTTTTGCATGTATATGTTCTGCTTACACATGAGGTATCAAAGACTGAGAAGAGAAAAAAATTTATGTGAGTAAATTAATATAAATGGGCCCAGGAGCCTTTTAGAATATAGAATGAAATTCAACTTTAAAAAAAAATATTCATTTTCCCTTTGGGCTTTTCAGAGTTTCCCACCTCTTTTATCACATCTAAGGAAAGAAACAAATTTAAGATTTCCACTCATTGAACAAAATCATATATGATATTTCCTCTGGGACAGAAACTGTTTTTCAAGCTGGATACTGGAGGGAAAAAAAATCATCTTACAAATCTGCTTCTGTTGTCATGAGTAAAATATTTTAAACATTTCTCTTGATCTACCTGAGAAAACTTTCTTATTGTTTATAAAAATTGCCAATATCAGTGTTATTCAAATACTGGTTACCTATCATTCAAAATAATTACAAATTATCATACAAATATTAGTTACATGTTACAGATCTAACCATGCCATGAGAGGAGGCCCTCATATCGAAAGTGTGTGAAAATATAAAATTGGTTACAGGATAGTCTGGCTGTGTTGATCTGTTTCAGTAATACACCACTTTCAGAAGTTGCCTGAAAGAACAAATTTTAGCCCTTGTAAGCCTGAGATCAAACCCATTCCATACTTCATGACACAGCAGAAGTGAAACTGCAGGCAGCCACTCTTCTGCATCTGCATGTAGAAGGGTTCAGTAGCCACACACTGCACAAGGTAGGAAGCTGAATGATATTGAAATCTGTAAGTCTATTTTTAATGTTCCAAAACTAAATGAACTTTGGTAATAGCTTTCACATTATGTCTACTACTTTGAGTGCTTACAGACTGTGTAACTCTGTTAGGCTTTGCTGGCATGTCATAATTTTCCTTAAGTCCAAATGGATGATTTTTTTTCTAATGAAATTTGTGGGAAATTGTAATTTTAAGAGAAGGGGAAGTGTTTAGCAATTTTGTTAAATTACAACAAATAATTTCACCTGAGAAATTTAAAACTTCAGAATTAGAAGCTACTCTTTAATTAGTTTTGCTAAAGGCTTATTATGCTGAATGCATTACTTGTGCATTTTAAAGTAATTGAGTCTGAAACAATTAATAAATAGCAAAAAAAAAATCTTAATAACTCTGAAATGGCAGGTCAACTCTATACTATTTCTCTGACCAATTTTTCAGTTCAACTACTAAGCCAAAATAAACCACAACTATTCACAGGTATCTGCAGAATATACAATAGCACTGCATACAGCAATGCTTTTCCTGCTGGAAATTACATCTGTGTGTCTCAAAATGCCTGACTACAAAATCTCTCCTCTTCCTCCCTTCATCCTCCTCTTCATGCTATCATAAGGCCATACATAGCCTGCACAACTTGTTCAAGCTATGGTACCAGTTCTTCGGAGGAGAGGCTGTGCCATAGTTGCCATTATTTTTCGTTTGATGGAAGTCTAGATAGCATATGTGATAGCATGATGGATCATGGTCTTCCATGATCCTCTTCTTTGAGGAGGAGTCCCAGCAAGATATGTCTCAGCAGGCAGAAGGTTGACTGTGAAAAGTCTTGAACATCGTCTCTCCTATCTTCCTTTTCTGTTTAGTCCCCATTCACAAAGCAGTGTCTGTCTTTTATCTTAGCATATTCTTCCAATGTGCTGGTTGACAACTGAGAAAGTCCCTCTGATTTGCCACTCTCCTGTGCAGTATAAAAGTGACCTCAAGGTCTATGCTTATAAGACTGGGAAAAAAATCCAAAAACAACAGCAAACAAACAAACAAAAAACCCACCCCACAAAACAAAACAAAGCAAACAAAACCAAAATCAACCAACCAAAACACAGGGGAAGGACAGAAACTGGTACTGGATTGTGAACCATGTTAATTTTCAGGCCCTCACTAGCACAGATTTGGTCCCTGCCATCCAGCATCTCCCTGGGCAAACTTAGACACACGTAGGAGGGATTGTAGCACAGAGAAGGGGACATTTCCCAGCAAATGAAAGCCATTCTAGCTGGACCAGGAGAAATCAACACAGAGACACACACATATATATATATATATATATACACACACACACACATATGTATATATAGGTATATATACATATAGGTATGTATTTATCCACATGTGCGCACAAGTCTGTGCTCTGCTACTTGCCCTCTGAACACAGTGCAGACTCTAGACTGCCAAGTTCAATAACCTCAACTAAGAGGCTGAGTACTTTCCAGCCCACAAAAACAAATGTGCTTTTAGACTCATTCATGGTGAAAGCCAGTGTAACACTTCAGAGTGTTTTTGAGTAGCAAGTTTTTGCCCGGGGAGGTGGTGGAGTCACCGTCCCTGGAGGTGTTCAAGGCACGTTTGGACATGGCACTTGGTGCCATGGTCTAGTCTTGAGGTCTGTGGTAATGGGTTGGACTTGATGATCCTTGAGGTCTCTTCCAGCCTTGCTTATACTGTGATACTGTTTTGTAATAAACACATGATAAATTGGTTTTGTTTTGCTTCATTTTCTCATACAATAAAGCTTTTCTCCATTTCTTTCTTTTTTTTTTCCCTAAAAAAAAAAATTATCGAATGATGTTCACTTTTACCTTTATTTAGTAGTCTTTTTCCAAGTGTAAGTCTCATACCGATGTTTTCTATTCAAGAATTTTATTAATGATTGTAATAGGAGCAGAAGAGGGCCTTGGGTAGGAAAAGATGAATACATTCATTCAGCTCAGAATGAAACCTGGCAGGTTTACATATTTTAAATAATAGAAAATTCAGTTAAATAATTATAACAGAAACTTGCATTAAATGTAGTCACTTCTGAGACAAGAAAACACAAAATATTACCACTGCAGTTTGGAAAATGGGATATTCCGTAGTTATATTTTGCTTGCCTCTGTGTTTTCATGTTTCCCTTTCTTTTGCATTATTACTTAGATTTGCATTTCCCTGCATCCCTCCTCTTCACTGGCTTTTCATTTATTTCCAGTTCTCTCCTGAACACATATATTGTCTCCCTAGCCAGAATCTCTCAATTTCTTTGAATCACTGTTATATTAAATGCTCTAACTGATTAGTTTAGTTCTCCAAAGCATTTTGTTATGTGGCACGGATGAAAAACACCAGTGAGGCCAAAAACAAAGCCACAAAAAGCAGCAAACCCATAGCCAATCATTACTTTTGAGTAGTTACAATGCTCTGCACAATAACTCAATAGCTTCAAGACACCAGCAAGGATACAACTTTTGATCCCAGTTCTGAACTGCTATTAAGCTCAAAGGGAATAATCAATTAGGGTTATGGAAATGGTACCTTTGAAACATATTTTCTTCCTGAGGCATATACTTCTGCACATTAATTAACTTTTTTACTATATTATTTGTCAGGTTATCAGTTATTTATGACAATATCAACATTGATAATATTCCAAAGTATAAGTCACCATTGTTTAATTATGCATTACCAAATCCAGGATTAATTTCTACATAGCTAAATAAAGCCTTCACAGCAGATGCACAAATGTCTTTGAGCTTAATGTAAATACAGATATTTGGAGCAGACCAGGCATGGCAATTTTGGAAGATATCCACTCTGGGCTAGGAACAACCTAATTCACAGTAAGCACCTCTTTTGTAGGTCTGTGGTTTTAATGAAGTTAGTTTATTTAGTTCTCCAACCATCTTCTATATTGCAGTGTAACTGATCTTGCTGCTACTTTATTCATGTTGCTATCATAGATAAATTCCAACAAATCTCAGCTTGTGAATTCTTCTTTTGGTGGTATTCCAAGCTAAAATGTGTTCTAAATTTGTGGCAGTTTCACTGGACTCCTAAAACATGTACATAAACATGTATGCCACACGCAATCAATTGTCCAGAATGACCCACTATAGATTAAAAAATATATACTCTTGAATGCCTGTTTTGTTTCTTTCATGTAAAGTGTTTATTTCATTTGTTTGTTTTTTTTTCTTTATTCTTCAGTTTTTACAAACTTGGAAACTTTCATTTGTGTATACTTCTGCCAAAAGAGGTCAGCATATTAAATGTGTCTTTCTGCAAAAGCACCTAACAGCCAGGTGAGTCAGCAGTACAGCTCTGCAACTCTGGGTGACATACTCAGACTTGATGTGGTATAACACTGCTGCTCTACTGAGTATTGCACCTCCAAATGGAATAGAAAAAACAAAACCTTTGTTCTTCCTTTCATAAAGGAAGATAAACACCAAAGAAGATAATGATAAAACAAAAAGCTTCAGTCTAAGCATTGTAAGACTAAGAAAAGAGAACGCTGAGACAGAGGAAGTACTTAAAACACCTAATGAATGTTTGTGTTATTTTTGGCTCTGCTAGCACATGCCAATCCCAGAGGTAGACACTAACTCTAGTGCAGCCTGTAATACCAGTTATACAGCCCTGGATTACCACTGATTCTCTGTAGAATGCATAGAGATTACCATAACATCATGCTGTTTCTTTGTGTGATGTGCTCCAGCTGTTCTAGTAGCATTATTATCATTATTAGTTCACAGAACCATAGAATTAGCCATGTTGGAAGAGACCTCCAAGATCATCCAGTCCAACCTATCACCCAGCCCTAGCCAATCAACTAGACAATGGCACTGAGTGCCTCATCCAATCTTTTCTTGAACACCTCCAGGAATGGAGACTTCACCACCTCCCTGGGCAGCCCATTGCAATGCCAATCACTCTCTCTGGCAAGAACTTTCTCCTAATGTCCCCTCATTCCGTTGCTGGTTGCCTGGGAGAAGAGACCGACCCCCACCTGGCTACAACCTTGTTTCAGGCAGTTGTAGACAGCAATGAGGTCTCCCCTGAGCCTCCTCTTCTCCAGGCTAAACAACCCCAGCTCCCTCAGCCTCTCCTCACAGGGCTGTGCTCCAGGCCCCTCACCAGCTTTGTCGCCCTTCTCTGGACACATTCCAGTACCTCAACACCTCTCTTGAATTGAGTGGCCCAGAACTGGACACAGTACTCAAGGTGTGGCCTAACCACTGTGGAGTACAAGGGCAGAATAACCTCCCTTGTCCTACTGGCCACACTATTCCTGATACAGGCCAGGATGCCATTGGTTCTCCTGGCCACCTGGGCACACTGCTGGCTCATGTTCAGCCTACTCTCTACTAGTATCCCCAGGTCCCTTTCTGCCTGACTGCTCTCCAGACACTCTGTCCCCTGCTTGGGGTTGTCGTGGCCAAAGTGTAGAACCCTGCACTTAGCCTTGTTAAATCTCATCCCATTTGCCTCTGCCCAAGCATTCAGCCTGTCAAGGTCCCTCTGCAGAGCCCTCCTACCTTCCAACAGATTGATGCCTGCTCCTAGCTTGGCATCATCTGCAAACTTACTGATGATGGACTCGATCCCTTCATCCACATCATCAATAAAGATATTGAACAGGATCAGGCCCAGCACTGATCCCTGGGGCACACCACTAGTGACTGGCTGCCAACTGGATGTGGCACCATTCATCACCACTCTCTGGGCCCAGCCCTCCAACCAGTTCTTGACCCACATCAGAGTGAATGCGTCCAAGCCATGAGCTGCCAGCTTTGCCAGGAGCTTGTTGTGGTAGATGGTGTCAAAGGCTTTGCCGAAGTCCATGTAGACTACATTCACAGCCTTCCCTGCATTCACCAGGAGGGTAACCTGATCATAAAAGGAGATCAGAGTTCTAATACACTCTAAACATTTTCACTGCCTCATCTATTTTATGACTCTTGTAGTGAATCTATTCCATTATTATTCATAAAACAGAGGTATTTAGAGAAGTATTTATGAATTAAGTTCTATTAAAATTTTTAGAAGAGGATAGTTTAACAGTGTTTATTGTATGAGAAATACCAGCCACAACAAAACCAAGAGCAGAATGCACCAGCTCCAGTTGCATCATGCTTGTCTTTCTAATTAAAACTTTAATAATATCTCTGCTGAATTCCAATACAAATACACAGAAATAAGGCTTAAGGCATGTATATACACTAAAAAAAAAAGAGCTACAGTCATTCACACCATTTCAGCACTGATCTCACATTATGTTAACATGTCTCCTAGTGTTTTTTAATCCCAACTTGCAACAGCAGGTGTTGTTCCATGAATTATACCCAATTAGACTTGCTTTCTGTCGTGTAATATTTTTCACTGAGAAGTACAATGAGAGTAAATATAAATGAAACCTTAATAGACAATAATCATCTCAACTAGAATGGCTTCACTCAGAGGTAGCTTCAGTGAAACCAACAGCACTGATCTCCATTGCCTTAGAGTATAAGTTATCTCCTCATAAAACAACACAGGTATTTTGTACTCATTTAGTACTGTTCAATGAAACAAGTTCATAACAAGAAAGGTGTGACACAGTCTTTCTGTGCTAATTCTTCTGTGCTAACCCTAGTGGGCAGCTCAGCGTTGCTTCTCACTTCCCCAAGTCATGGAGAATGAGGAATCGAAGAATAAAAGCAAGAAAACTTAAGGGTCATCATGATTGGATGGATAGATGGATGGATGGATGGATGGATGCATACATAGAATGGAAGAAAGAAAGAAGTTTATTAAGTGAAGGGTAAGTGGAAGAAGGGAGAAGATAAAAAAAAGCACAGGTGTCCAATCTCCATGAAACACCATGTTTTCCTTTTTATTGTTGTGCATGATGTAACTTTGGCTGTTTGGGATCATCTCACATGTTCCCTCTCAACCTGGTGCACATCTCTCCACCAATTCTCTGAGGTGGGGCAGAGTGTGAACCAGAGAAAGCCGTGGTGCTGTGTAAACATCGTTTATCAAAAGCTAGAATATTTTTGTGTTACCAGGACCTTTTGGACCACAAAACCTAAAACATAGCACCATGTAATCCTCTGTGAAGAAAACTACCTCTATCCTAACCAGACCCAGTAAATCTGCCTTATAATAAATAGAAATAATTCTTCTGATTTCATTGAATTTAAGATGGAATCATAATAGCTGGTGGCTGGAATAAGAATCTACTTTACACAATTCAATTCTTACCTCTGTGTTGTTTGAAATTGTTGCTTAAAGTACATTATTTTTAAATAATCATTGTTTATTCTCTCTTCTCAGTTTAAACTGTTAACCAGTTTCTAATCAAACTGTGGAAGAATTACCACTTTTACACTCAGATGAACATCCATGTTCACTACAAGTATAATTGATGCTAGCTTTTAGTTTATATTTGGAACATGGAATGTATTTCAGAGTTCTATACTGTGCTCTGAAGCACCAGTGTCTGGTTCTCTCTGGAGGGCAATCTAGATTCATGGACTCACCCCAGTGGATTTCAGAGACCTCAAGACATGAGCTATGCTGAGAAAAGAGGAACTACACTGCTAATACTGGCATTTGCCATTTCTAGCTATGAACACAACATGAGGATAAATTCCTTTACTGTGAGGGTGACAGGCACTGGAACAGGCTGTCAAGAACAGTTGTCTCCTTCTCTAGAGACGTTCAAAGCCAATTTGGACATGTTCCTATGTGACCTGTCCCAGGTGATCCTGCTTTGGCAGAGTGGTTGGACTCAATGATCTTTGGAGGTCCATTCCAACCCCTAATATTCTATGATTCTATGATTCTGTGAACAGAATGCTCATAATTAGAAAAATGGACCCAGAACCTTAGATGGACTGTTAGTGTGGGTGGAGTGCTTTGAAGAGGTGGCAGTTCTGCTTCTACATCCTGAGTTGTGTGGAAAGAGGCTGTTCAAAGAACAAGAATCTCCACCATATATTCTAGCACTTCCTTCTGTTACGAATGATGAAAAATTAATAATTAATATTATTTTTTATGTCCAGGCAAAGATTGTTAATAACTAAGAAAATTGTTTATAAACATTACAACTCACCAGAAAACTTATTTACAAGGTT
>WBNM01037925.1:0-16961 GCA_013399055.1 Ramphastos sulfuratus | reverse complement strand
TTGACCACAAACCTTCTCTTTTCCAGTTTGGTTCGAGTTTTGTTAATAGATGTTTAATAGTTATTTCCAGATCCTGTTATAACTTGTATATTGTTTCCATAACGTTGCTAAGAGCCTGTTACTATTGTTATTATTAAATGGTGGTAGGGGGTGGTGCGAGTTCCGATTATTTAATATTAATAAATTATATATTAATATTTTTATAATATCGTCTCGCAGTACCTAATTACCCCTCCCTGACAAGATTACAAGAGACTTTAAGTATTTACTCACAAAATATTATCAGACAGTACCCAAAGCACGTGGAGGGGTTGCTGTCGATGGTCTCAAAGCCATTAGAGGCTTTGCAGTTTTCCCAGGCTCTTTTCTCAGGCAGCTGGGAGTATGGCACAGTCTCTGACCTGGTTCCTCTTGACTCCTGATTCAGCAGAAGCCTTGCAGAGGGGCAAGGAGGATGCAATGCCATGTGCAGGCCTGGCACAATGTCATGCTGGCTATGCAGGCCAATCATGTGGAAGCATTTAGAGCCTGTTCCTGGTAGTGGAGTTCCACACAGTTCAGGATGCAATGAGGCAGCAGCACCATGAATACAATGGCAGAGAGCACACTGTACTATCTGCTCATCCCTTTTGTCCATTCAGCCCAAAACTAATGGGCCTTTGGACATAGATTAGCCAATTAGGATGGCAATTTGCCAAGCCTGACCATATTAGGTGAAGCCATAGGCTTCCTTTACCCAAATTTGGGCAGAACACAGGCCTTGCACAAGGCAACTGTGTGTACCTTGTTTATCACAGGATGCAAAACAAGTCTAGGCAAGCCAGAGTCCTTAGACTCCGTGGCTCCAGGTTCTTTGTCCTCTTTCCTGTCGTTGCTTCTCCCCATAGCAGAAGGGGGGAGAGCAGAAAAACATGTCTGGGCAAGCCGGGACATATATAAGCCTATTTTGGCCTGCTTAGGCCTACCATGACAGACCATTCCTTGGCCAAATGGGCCACTTATATCAAGGGCAATTGGTTATCCCTCTGGGGACAAAGTATCTTGTGTGGATTACCTTGGGTACAAGTATGTTGCCTTTCTGGGCAGTGGATACCCTTTGATATGGTTTATCACATACGGATTAGGTCGCCTGTACAAAACAGTAGGTTACACATAAGTACAGTGAGTTACACACTACATGCATTATACAAACAGTGTATACAATCGTATTACCATGATACTCTATGTATAGCATAACACAAACCAGTGCAGAGCTTTATTGCTCTGAGCCACATCCCTGGTACTCTTTATTAGACCCCCACCCTCTTGACTGGTGATGGGTTTTGGCTTTTGTGACACTGAATCAAAGCTATGCATGGAGCTTTTCAATTTCCCACCCCCCAGATGGAGATGGATTTCTCTCACAGTGACAGCTATTCCTCAGTGTCATGAGGAACAATTCAGAGCTAACTCAAACAGGACCAACTGTTATTGCTGTTACAGCTACAACAGCGTTGTATCTCTGCCCTTGCGGAAGGCAGTGGGAGAATTCCTCAGGCAGTGCTGCAAATGAGACTTAGATTTCAAATCACTTACAAATTTAAGGAATCATTAACCTTTGCAATGATCATTGTTTCTAATAGAAGAAAATATGTCAGCTATAAACACACTGTCATCTTACATAGAAACAGACTACCTTTAGCCAGCAGATTTTTTGGGTCCAAAATACTCCTTAAATGTTAATTTTCTGTTTAAGTGGATTATTGTTGTTGCTCCCTGGCTTGAATCAGATTATTTTGCTAATTGCAATCAACACTGTAAAAGCCCTTTGACTTCCCTTTTTGTTGTAGATATATAGAAATGCTATGGGCAGACTTTCACTAGTGCAAACTGCTCCTCTTCCTTTGATCCATTTGTGCACAGTGCAGTTGTGATACTGTCTGCAGAACAAATATGATCATCACACATTTTAGTATAAAGTGGAACAGTACTTGTAAACAACTTCCCCTTTACTAAATAATTAAAAAAAGTCAGCTCCCATATCAGTAGTCTTTTCACTAGCCATTCACAATCCCTTATGGCCCTTCTTCCTGCCTCTCCCCCTCAGTCACAGGCATCATAACTTTACCAGTCACATTTCAAAACCCATTTTCTAATGAGTCCCATTAACCATAATCAGTCATACATTTAATTGCTTTTTTTGTGGTTCATCAACATGTTGGAATTGCATTCTATGCCAAAACCCTAGGGAAAGTCCAGTTACTATACTTCATTTTTCTATTTGTTTTCCAGTGCTGCATGTATTATAATGGGCTGCATGCTGAAAATTCTCAGGTTATGAAGTATACAACCAAAATCATTGCTTAAAAGCTTCTGGTGATTACTCATGCCTCTCAGTCCTAATGCATCAGTGAAATCTTTGGAAGAGAATTACAATACACGAAGATTTTAGAAAATTCACATTGGTTATTTGTTTATTCACATATTAAATATAGAAAAAAAATCTCACACATTATTATTTCTATTGAAGACAGAAATCTCTCATACTGTGCAGAAAAAGGGAAGGCAGTGTTACAAAGATTAATAATGCATCTAATATGAATCTCTTGGTAAAATTAAAGATGAAAGAAACAACATAAAAATAGCATGAAAGCCAAGACATCAAAACACAAAAGCATGGCCATTCTGAATTCAGACTGCTATTTCACTTTTATTACAGATCTTTTGTGCCTAGGTATTGTAACTAAGAACTACACAAATACAAAGTACTTTTGAATCAAATTCCTACAACCTTTTATTGGGATAAAAATAATTTTTTTTTTTAAGATATTTATTAAATATCCAGTCACATATTGGTAACTTACTGATACAGGAAAGTAGTAGCATAATGTACTACTGAAGTTCCCTGACACTTCATATTACAGATCTCTTTTTTCATAGCTTGTAATTTTGCAAAATATTAATTATTTGGCCTGAAATTTTTTATGACAGATGCCTGCCTGAGGCTCTTTCTTTAGTGGGCAACATTTAATCAAACAACTCAGCCATTTGGGGGAATTGAACTAGGGAAAAATTAACATAAGAAAGTGTTAGCAGCATCGTTTTAAAAAAGCTGAAGCAGGCTTTGAAGACCAGACATCACAATTGCCATCAGGGTGCTTTTTAACACATTTTAAAAAAGAAAAGAAAAGGAAAAAAAAAAAAAAAAAGAAAAGAGAGAAATTCAACCAGTTCTAAATACTCAAAAAGAAAATTTAAAAGTCGTGCCTGAATATTTTGGAAAGAAGCTTGCTAGGACTTGTTTTGATCTTACATAGTTCTCAGTGCTGTGCACAAAACTGCACATGTTGTAGGCCTCAGAGTGACTGAGGATGCTGCACATCATTTAACTATGCATGTATCATTTCAACTGACTGGATAAACATACTTCATCTCTCGTGGCTCCTGCACATCATTGGTCTGCACAACATTAGCTATAGCTTGCCTGTGGCAAAAGAGGAAATACTGGACTAGGAAGACGGCAACCAAATGCCAAACTAGAAGGCAAGGAACCAGAATCTCCTGTTTCGTTAATAAATATCCTACTAGCAAAAGAGAGGCTCCTCAGAGATTCAGTGTCAAAAGTATCCATTAAACTCCGTTACCTAGACTGAAATACCAAGCCCTTCCTTTGTTTCTGGAATGCTGGGTATCATAAAGCTTACTGATACTATGTGTGTTCCACAGGACAACACAGTAGCAGGGTCACTTTTAGCAGAAAGCAATACCACTGCTGGTAAGGACATGCTACATTATTCTTCTGTAGTAGTGCAGTATTCAGTGTGCTTAGGTATCTTTTTTAGTGAAAGAGTAATAGAGAAAAATTAAATCAGCAATCAAATGAATGAATTCTGATGGGTGAGACAGACAACTTGCAATGAATGACAAGGAAAACTGAAACACTGGTTTTGTCACACCTTTACAGGCAAGCCCGATCCCAACCTTCTGTTCATACCAGCATGGCTTGGAAAGAAGAATGATTGGGTAGCAACAGTCAAGAAAAGACTTATTATTTGATCTATAGAGCCTGAAAAGACAACCAAGGCTGTAGGCCAATGTAAATATAAAACTGTTTAATAGCTATTAAAAATCATGACAATGACAGATCAGATCCATATTTAGGGAAGAAGGACAACTCAGGGAACTATCTAGTGGGCACACTAAGCACAGTCCATGGTGGCATGGAGGACATATATCTTCCTAGCATTCCTGGAGTAGGCAATTTGTCTTTGCAAAGAAACATCATACATAAACAACCTCCTGATCGCCTTCTATGACAAAATGACTGAAAGTATAAGAGTTTGTAACTTTCACTCCACTAAAAGATTTAGCAATGCTTTACAGCACATTCTTGTTTGAAGGCTAAAGAAGTATAGTGGGATAGCATTTTGACTGGACTGAAGATTGGCTGCACCAGTGGGCTACAAGGCAGTACTCAATGGCTTGATGTTTAAAGGTTGATACTGAAAGAATTATTCCAGGGTTTGAAAGCAGTGACAGTGCAGGTCAATATCTTACACTGAGTGATTAGGCAGAATGCTTCCTCGGGAAATATTTTAAAGAAGTATTTGGCACATGAGATGATACAGATTCAGTTCTAGGGGTCTTGAGAAACCAGAACGCTGAGCCAAAAGAAGGTTTGTGAAACTCAAGAGGGAAGTGCCAAGTTCTGCATGCAGAGTGGAATAACCTCATGTAGCAGTACTGAGGCCGAGTGGCACCCTCATAAGAGGACCTGGGTTTACAGTAGATAACAATCTTCACCAAAAGGGTTGTAAGGCATTAGAATAGGCTGCCCAGGGAAGTAGTTGGAGGTATTAAAAAGACATGTAGATGTTATGCTTGGTGACACTGTTTAGTGGTGGACCTGGTAGTGCTGGGTTTACAATTGGGCTGAATGGTCTCGAAGGTCTTTTCCACACAACCGATTCTATAATCCAAGCTGAGTACAAGCAGAAGCCCACTGTCAACATGAATAAGATAAAGTATATATTGGGCTGCACATTCACTCTACATAGCACTGACAAAGCTGCAACTGGAGTATCATGTCTAGCTTTGGACTCTGCAGCTCCAGATGAATGTGGGGAAATTGGAAAGAGTCCATCAGAAAAAAAAAATATGCTGTTCAGGAGCATACAGCATACAAAAAATGGAGGGTCCTCTAAGTGTTTGATCTTGCAAAGCCCAGGCTAAGGGACAATTCTTACAGCAGCATACTGCCAGAAAAAGGGCAGTTACCAAGATGGCATGGTCACACTTTTCTTTGTAGTGGCCAAAAATTTAACAAGAAGAATTTAACAGGAAGTAGTTGTGACAAGTTGCAGCTTCAGAAATTCAAATTGGAAAACTTTCCTACTATGTAGATAGCATTGGAGCAGTCTGCAAATTGGTGAAATCTCCATCCTTTGAGGTTTACAAAACATGGTTAGAAAAGTCCACAGATGATACAGATCCAGAATTGCTATTAACCTCACTTTGATGAAGGGGTGCAATAGATGAAATGTCAGATATTGTTTCTAACTTCTGTTAGTTTAGGATGAATAAAAACCCTGCTGCTAAACCATAGTCCTTTCAAACAGTGTACTTCAGAAAAATCTGAGTTGTCTACAAAAAATAATACAGATGGACAACTGTTAGTAATAATTTCCATGAGTGCATATCCCATTCTTATAAGTTTTTATGCTATTTATGTTCTAACCTCCTTTTTCAGTACATTTTAACAAATGTTTGTTTCCTGGAAAAAGATTCAGAGAATTCTAACTACTGGACATCAGCTATGGCAAGCAAATTGTTCCTCTGTAGAGGGCCATCCGCTACTTAAATCTTATTCAAACTCACTCTGTGGAATTTGACTTCTCTTCAGAGTCTTTTATTTCTTAGAGATGGACTGCTCTGTCAATAAGAGATTTATTGATATAATGTTCTGCTAAGATGAAAGAATTTGTAAATGTAATCACCACGGTAATAAGTAGGTTGTAGTAATTTACAAGAGTCACAGATTCAAAAATTTAGTGTTAGAAATAGGGAAATAATTTGACAACAGTTTAACAGAAAAAGGTGTAGTTGGATGTCAAACTAAATGTGAACTAAAATGTGAATCAACAATGTTACTCTGTTGCAAAAAGACATAGACTATACAAAAAAGCATAAATAGACAGACAACCTGTAAACAATTCTTCTGCTCTGTTCTGTTCTGTTAAAGCCTCAGCTGGGTTTCTTTTTCCAATTTTGGGCACCACTGTTTGTGAAGTTGTAAAAATAAAGAGAGCTCTGCAGAATAATAAGAACAACTGGATTTTAGGAAACATAACTGCAGATAAAGTGCCTGAATGAATTATCATTCTTTAACTTTTTGAGAAAAAAAAATTCTTCAAGTGTATAAAAAGCTGCAAGCAGTAGAGAAGCAGTAAATTATTCTCCATGACCTGAGAGACAGAACAAGAAATGTTGGTTTAAACTCCAACAGAGTCTGAAATAAGGATTAGAATATTAGAAAATAGTAATATAATGGTAAGAATAGTGAAGTACTGCAATAGCTCTTCTGAGAGATTATGGACTCTAGAATTGTAGAGACTTTCAAAACAATGTATGTGAGCTACCAGTATTCATAGAGATAAGCTGAGGAAGGGGACAGATTAGAAAATGAATCTACGAATTTCTTTTTGTTGGTTAGTTGGTTTTCCCCTTTGACTATAAGTAAGCCAAATAACTTATTTGACTGTTTTATAAATATGCTCACTTTCGAGCATTACAGGCATTGCATTATTCTCAGTTTTGGTTGGTTGTTCTGTTATTGCTGCTTTTTTCTAAGGGGTAATAATTTTCTTTTTAAAAAAATATTTATTATATAATAATTTATTATAATTATAATTTATTATATAATAAATTATTATTATTATAATTTTCTTTTTAAATAAAATAGTGGTTTACTTCTCCTTTGGATTTGTTTGCCTTTGTCTTTCCTCCAGCTATCTTATATTGATGGGACTTTATCCTGGAACCATGGAAGTTCCCACTATTTAATTTACACAAATGACTTAAGAGAAGATTTTGATTTGTGTGCCCCAAACATTTTCATACCACATGTATTGTTTTACAATCTTCCGTTCATAAGCAAACATAATAATAAAAAAAAAATAATATGAAAACAAGAAGCAATTTCTGTTCTTGGAAATTTTTCAACAAAATAATTTTGCTCAGTCAATACATTTCATTAAATATTTTTATATATTTGCAAACAAAGATATTGACAAATACTCTGTGTACCTAGGAAATATATTACTCAGTCATCAAAAATATTTTTCAAGCCCAAGTTAAATTCAGCAAAACCTTTCACCCAAAAGTTTCAGCACTTTCTAAAAATTCTAAATATTTTATTTAGACATTAGCATTTTGTGTTTCCAACTGAGGGAGAAAAAGACCCTCATCTTTCAAAAGACATTTTCAGTTTCCAGCTATTTACATTTCATATTTAATTATCTTCCTTTTCTCCAAATAAAAAAAGTGCACATTCGAAAACTTTTCATTCTTCAGGTCAAAAATGTTTCACTCATTACTTTCTTTTCCTTTTTTTTTTTTTTTTTTTTTTTTTTTTTTTTTTTTTTTTTTTTTGTGTATGTGTTTCTTTTTCAATGTCTGGTAAGGTTTTGAGTGCAGTACAAGTCAAAAGTAGCTTCATTTGGCTGAGCTAAAAGAATCAGTGCCCATACCAGGGCTTCACAGCTCTAAATTTCATTGTACCCTGGACACTGATGTACCATCTCAACCTGGGGTGAATATCTCCCTATGAAACAGCCACAGAAAACAATTTCTACAAGTTTATCCCATGGATCAGAGTCTTCAAAGGCCTTTTATCATTACCAATTCCCTTGTACTCCACAAACACAACACAGGGGCTCTGTGTGCTGTTTTTTCACACCTAGAATTTAATCCATACTGTGGATTGTTACCCCGCAAACTCAATTGCATCCAAAAAGAAAATGATTCTTACAGCATTGTATGGGAAATGTCACTGATGGTCTAGGGAACAAGTGAGTGAAATGAAATGAACATGTACTCATATTATTTAAATTAATTTCTTTTTGACAGTACGTCCATATCCCATGTTTGCTGCATTTCACTTGCGCATCCCCTGCAGAGATGTATTAACATCATTAGTTTCATTAACAGTGTTACACTGTCTCCCCAGACCAATACTGACATTGTAGCTGTACTCTTTTCTCATGTCCTAAATTACTATATCACACTGCTGCAGATTTTTTTTCCTAGTTAGGAAGAGCTATGTTCACTGTATTATTTAGCATCTATTTCTTCTAGTACAAATTAATTTCCCAGTAAATGTCTGAACAGTCTCCAAAAGAAACAGACTTGAGAGAATTACGGTGAACAAACAGACAGCCCTGGTCCTATATAACTGTAATCAGGCAACACAGAAGCTAAAGGAGTGTGTAAGAAGTACAAATATTCCTGTTTACATACAGGAAGATAAGCAGTATGCAGAATAAGAGACAGAACCAATAATGAGTTTAAGCATCTAAAGCAGGATTTGGAGAAATTGGAGATGCTCAGGTAGAAAATTGCAGTCTGAGAAGTAAAGCAACAGCTGCTGCCTAAACTTGGGGGCACTTAAACCCCAAAAAGATTGTAGATTTGAGTTTACAGGAGGTTAGTGTTTCTCACTATATGCAAGCCTGAAGTTTCCTGAGTGTTACCAATACAGCACCCAACAACAACGTCCTGCTGTGAACTCGTGCTAAATCCCCAGGGGTCTGTACTGTGCTCTGCAACAACAACGATCCACAGAAGGCCTGAGCACAATACAAAATCATGTTTTTTTTAAGACAAGTCTGCCACAAATGGAGATGCACTTGACCTGACCATCCATTCTGTAATCAGCAGGCAAATCAGAATCCAGTTATCTGGGAAGTAGGATCCAGTTACTTTTTCTGCTTTGTAGGACAGAATGAAGCACTTATTTTTGCAGAGACATTCTCATCTCAAGGCTATTTCCATTTTTACATTAAATATTCTTTGAACTGTGGGAACAGAAATAGGAACACAGGTTTCTTTGCCTTCGAGTAAGTACTCTAATCACTTGATTAAAAATTTTGTTCTTTAATCTTTGAATCATTTTCTTAATAAGGGTAAGGTGAAAAGATGATAACTGGAGAATAGCTAGATAGCTTGTAGTGTGCCTAAATAGTACATAAACTGAATGACGGAGATTTAAACCAGTGTGGCCACACAAGGAACTGAGTCTAGATTTTCACACCTACAATGAGTATCTGTAGGATATGATAAAACTTTTGCCCATGTTGAAGCAGTAGAGGTTGAGGGCAGCCTTGGCTGCAGCAATCATGAGATGGTGGAGTTCAGGATCTTGAGTGATAGGAACAGACTATCTAGCAGGATCACAACTGGATTTCAGCAGGGCCAACTTTGGCCTCTTCAAGCAATTACTAGGGGAAATAGCATGGGACAGAGAGATTTTGTAGCATAGTTGAGAGTAAACCAAACAGGTACAAAACCAGTCTTGTCTCAAAGCAGATTTTTTTGGTTTTACCTTCCTTTTCATTGCATTTTTCTCTTTACCAAAATCACTCTTTTCTTTTTTTTTTAATCCCCAGGAGAAAGGAGAAAGTTAAGGACATATCTTATGCAACTTGNGGGGCGGGTAACTCCCAAACCCACATCAGCTGTGTATATCCAAGTTAGACTGAATCTTCTAAACTGAAGGCTAAATGTGAATTTTGCATGACTTTTCACTTCCCTATTACTGAAGGAATCACACAACTAAGTAAAATGAGCTGCAGTCTACACTCAGTTATGTATTGCACATAAATTATTTGGTTAAAGTTTAGTTACCCTGAAACTCTAAAAAGACTTTTGAAAACAGAAGGTTTGTATGGACATGATCACAAAAAGAATTATGAAGACAAGAGGGGTAACTTTCAAGTCTCATTAGGTTAGAAAGAGTTGTAGCTGGAAGAATGATCACAGATAGACACAAATAGGCGCTACTTCTGTCTGAGACTCAAGGCTGAGTTTAGAGGCTGGGAAAATGTTTAGAAACTTTTACAGGAAGTTATACTGAATTTATCATCTGGACTAGTTAAACTAATTTTTGCTGAGGAGAAACACTTTTAAAAGTGTCACGGTGCAGTCTCAATGGTTGTATTCAACACTTATACACCTTAGCAAACTGAATTAATTCAAATTGCATACATTTGTCATTTCTAAGCTTCTAAGGCTGTATTGAATGTGTGCAGAAAGCTCTCACTGGCTTCAAAGGAAATTGTGTGCATATATCCGGTGATAGGATTTTTTGTATTACAGTCACGATAGCACTGGCTTGGTGCTAAAATTGGTATGGATTTTGAATGATGCCAGGATTGGGCTCTGTATTTCAAAAAAGAAACTAGAGGTTAATTCTAAAAGGCATTTATCTATATCAAGGTATGATTCCTCTACTGAATCTAGTTCTGTAACTCATTCAAAAGAGTTCAGCTAACATCATAAACCATGAGAGTGAAGCTTGAACAGTTTATGAATAGGAACTGTCACACAGATTGAATTTCTCCTTTGCTATTCTGTCAAGGGATATTTGTTATTCCTTATAATATTTAGAAAGTAATTTTGGAGTTGTGAAATTAAAAGCCTCACTGATAAAAATATTTTATAAAATACTAACTAGCCCAATAGAAAGAAACATTGGTGGCTCACTTTATTTAAACATTTAATTTTCATGGAAGTCCTTGAGGGCA
Source organism: Ramphastos sulfuratus (assembly GCA_013399055.1). NCBI lineage: Eukaryota > Metazoa > Chordata > Aves > Piciformes > Ramphastidae > Ramphastos > Ramphastos sulfuratus. Next base: position 6,180 of record WBNM01037925.1, on the reverse strand, counting down.
GCAGAAGTATCATACACATTATTAAAGCAAGCAAAATTATAATAGAATGCAGTTACAGAACAATGACTTAATAAAGGATTTAAAAGTACATATGAGAAAAGAAGGGGCTAAGCAAATAACCATGTTATAATACATGCAGGCAAATTTTAGTTTGCCAATAGACTTTAATAATATATATATATATATATATGTTCCAGTGGGTTCTTTGGGGACCATGGAATGCATGCACACATGTACCCTCTGGGTACAGTTTCGACACTTTATTATAGCTCGAATACTAAAACCATAGAGAGAAAAGGTATACTGGAAACTACAATGCTTATAGCTCACACACTAACATCATAGAGAGAAAGGACAAAGAATGCCAAGTAACTCTATTGATCAAAGAGCAGGTTATCCTCACCCTATCCAACTGACCAGCAAAACTCCTGAGATGCGTAGATCACAGAGCTGGCAGGCACTTATCTTCTTAAGGTAGGCGTCCCCACTGGGAACCGCACCATCATGGTGGTAAGACTGGTGCTGCTCCAACCCATCTACCTACGCTCTCAGTATATATGGGTTCAGAATTCTGTGGCCACAATGTCCCAGAAGACCGAATGAAGGAGAACAGAGCTCCTCCTTTATTTTGGAATCTGTAACATGCCATCCTTCCCCGCTGCTCATGTGCATACTTGCAAGCCCCGTTTCCCCCAGATCTTACATTTTAGTAACATAGTGACTAGCGGCCTGTTGTAACTTCTGATCAAACACATACCAACTCTTCCCTATTACAATACAGTTTCCAGGGGGAAAAGTAAGACAATTCCATGTCTTATGGAGAAATGATTTTGCCTTTTCTCTTTCAAGAGCTTGAAAAGTAATTAATAAGATAATAATGATTAAGTAACCAATGTGAACTTAGATGCATATTTATTATAGTAATTGGGTCATTTAGGGACAGAGTTAACACATCAAGGCCAGGTTGGACAAGGCCTTGAGTAACCTGTGCTAGTGGGAGGTGTTCATGCTTATGGCAGGGGGTTGGAACTAGATGATCCTTGAGGTCCCTTCCAACCTTACCATTCTATGATTCTATGATCATTAGTATGGAGCCATACACTGAAAATGTCATTTTTGTGCAGAATCACTACTTTATTCCTTATGGTCAGGAACTTCTAAACACATTTCCGGTCTACAAAACAGATTAGAAATCCACTGCCTGCAGTTGCAAAATGTTGCTTAAAGAAATGTATAAAAAAAGTGATTTTCTGTGTGACAGCAGGATCCCATTAAAAGACAGCAGCAAATACTTTATTTTTCTTTTATTTTTAATTTTTTTTTTCTTCCCTCTCCGCTGATTTTCTGAAGCTGCACTACTTTCTGAAGATATTTCTTCCTGTACAAACATTATCATGTCTTTTTTGGTTCAGCTTTATTTGTAGCTAGAGATAGAGGAGACTATGGGAAATTTTGTTCTAGGCTGCCATTATCATCCTCATTTTGCAGAAGGAACAATGTAACTGCTTTCATTAAAGCCATTGCAAAACCATATAGTCAGAAGGGACCAATACTCATGACTGTTTCACTTTCATAGTACCAGCTATAGAATGCCAACACCTTTAAAAAAGATGTTTTTCATCTGGCACATTTCCAACATCTTGTTACAGCAGTGCTGTAAATTTAAACTCACTCTGGAACTACATGATCACAAGATCAACTATAAAAGAAATTGAAGGAGTAGGTACCCGGAGTTGAAGTTCACTGTCAGTTGGAATCTTTTTATTCATGATTAAATATAATGTTAAACTGTATTTTTTACTGAAACAAAACAACAGCAAAAACAAACAAAAAGCCAACCACAACAATCAAGAAAAAAAAATAACCCCACCAAACTAAAACCAAACCTTGAATAATTCTAAAAATTCTTTTATTATTTTGAACCTCCTTGGACCAATATATGATTGAATTAGCAAATTTAGAATCAAGCTTACTTTACCAAAAAGCTTTCAAACACGTAGCTACTGAAAAACAGATTTTGTGGATCGTGAGAAAGCTAGACTCTATTTTATTTCCTAACAGAGAGAAAAAGTAAAATTAAATTTATGTAAACAGTGTGAACTTTTAGTCTGTGTTCATGAACTAAACAACAGCTTGAGTAAGTGTAAATACTCTGTTATGAATAAGCAAATTTTCCCTGTTCAGATGTGGTCTTGTCTGCTTAGAGGGTGGTGTTGTCATTTTGGGTTTTTTTGTCTCTGTACAAAAATGGTGGTACGTCAGAGCATTTTGGGATGTTCAAAATAACACTGAGAGGAAGCTAATCCTGGAAATATAAGGATCAAGAAACAAGATTCACCATTAATTGATCTAACATTATGTTCATCAATATCCAATTCTTCAAAAGTCCATAGAGCGTATTGTTGCAATCCTGGGGAGGGCTTCTTTGCATATCACACCAAGTGATTTAAGACTAAAGTCTCCCTCCAAAAAAACCCCAAACAAGCCAAAAACCTATGTATTTAGTTTCCATTTAGTGTACAGAGACAGACATCTAAATGAAAATCTAGTCTCTCAGCTATTTTTCTTTCATACTCCAGTGAATGAATGTGATGCTACTGTCAGGGTCCTGAGTGCACCAGCAAGATCTACAAGCTCTTCCTTCGCTTCCTCAGAATTTGCTGCATGTGTTCAAGATCAGCTCTGATAAGATGAACCTTGGATAAGAAATCTGGGAGAAAAGCAAACTTAATGATGAAGAGCTTTGAGGGGACTTGTATAGGGCTTCAGTCCCTGATTTGGGAGCTGCATTGAAGCTCTGGTCCATGCCTAGGCTTGGGTGCCTGTACTGGGGTGGTCTTGTATGTCTGCTACTACCTTCTGGCTGGGTCTGAGATAGCCCTGGTACCCCACTTCTGTCCTGCTTCCTTTTCCAGGGCACTGGGGTGCTGCACTTGGGATTAAGGACAAAGCCAGTTCGCCACACCGCACCCCTGTCCTGCTGCTCCCTGACAACCGAAAAGCTATGAGGCATCCCCATTTTGAAACCTGTCTTCATAAAAGCCCTATAAAGATAAGCATGTTTAAAAGAAAGGTAGCTTCTTCCCATTTCTCTTCAAAATATTTTCTATTACAGTATCTTTTCAATTGTATCATTTAATCAGGAAGCAGAAATTAAGTCTGAAGTCTTTGCAAGACTAATCTGACAAAGGGGGGAAAAAAATAAAGCATTTAGTCATGCTTCTCCTCTCCTTTAGAAGCTCGATTAAATCTAAACATCTGCTAAACAGGGCTGGGTCACAGGTCCAGGGATCAGCACAGCATTATTCATACTATTAATTTTCAGAATGGCCTTTTGAGAAGCTTTGGCACAAGACAGCTGCTATTCTTTCATACATGTTAGAGATTAAAATGGATTAGGAATAATTCCTAATAGGCAATTTGGATGCAGCAACCCAGTTTTGGAGTTTAGAGAGTTCAGATGGATAATTTTATCATTATAGCATACCTCAGGGCCAGAGAACAGTCCCTGGCCAATTCTACTTACAAGTGACCCTATGAATGCAAGAATCATGAAGCCACCAGAAGTCAGTAGAAAGCAGAAAAGAGATAAATAGTGTGGCCACAATTATTTTCTTACAGGAGTTTTTGTATTTTAAATTGCTCCATCACTGCAGAAAAAGGACAAAAGCTGTCCAAAACAAAAGGATCAAAATTTCAGGACTCTTCCAGCTAGAAGCAGAATCTGTACTTCAGCATGTAGTGTGCCTGGCAGGGCATACATTTACCCAGAATATCCTAGATATGTGCATTAAGGTCTTGCCTTGGTATATTGACAATATGCATACAAGACTGCTTGCAAAAAGGGAGCAACTCTACCATCTACATCAGTTGTGGGATTAAAGAGGAACTGAAGGGAAAAGTCCTTCAAGGGATGAAGGTAGAGCATGAAGCACTCATGAGACAGAATGTGCAACCAGGACTGAAATTAAATTAAAAAATGCATGTTAGAGGTGTGTTGTATAGAGGTCATGTAGTTTGTAAGGGATTGTAAACGTTTCAGCAAGACAGAATATCCACATTAAGCAGACTTCAAAAAGCACTGAAGACACAATAAAATGGTTACAATGCAGCAGGACTTATTCTACCTAGTTAGAAATGCAGAACCTCCCTTAAACCCAGACTCCTTTTTGCACTTCCAGTTTACTGAAGCAGTCTGTTCTCCACTGTTTAGCAAGAAAAGATGAAATAATGCTTTGTTTGTTTAGAACTATCTAAAAATTACTCTGAATACCCTTGATGATAGGCAAATGTGGGAAGTGTGAACTGTGCGACTGCAGCCCAGAAAGATGCAGACTTTAAATGGGAAAAACGTAGTGTTTAGAAAACAGAGACCGTTGATGAAAGCTTACAGAAAGTGGCCTTCATCTTGGACTAGCTTTAACAATGAAGCACATAAACAGTTATTATTTAAAAAAAAAAAAATAATAAGCATTGGTTTACAGCCTTAAGTCTAAACCTATTAGGGTGTTCTCATAATTTAATTTAAAATGTTGCAGTTGGTATAAAAGAACTGTGGTGGGTTGAAATTAGCCCCTGAATAAATTTACCAGACCAGCTCAGATGGCTTAGAAGCAATTGTTAGAAACAGTTATAAAAACATGTACACAATTCCAGAGATTACTTTCCTTTGCCTATAGATTTGTTGTGTGTTTGTTTGTTTTGTTTTTTTTCAGGTTCACTTTTGGATTCTGAAGATTCTGAATGCTACACCCTTAACTGCTGTAAATCAGCCTAATTTCTCTGACTCTCAGGCTCTGGCCCCCGGGTTTATGAGACATGGAAAGTCTGCAACCGTCAACAGATTAGTGTAATTGCCACAGCGAAAAAGAACTGATGTCAGTCTTTTAAAGTCGTATTGCTAAACACACCCTTTTTCCTCTTACATTTATGCTGTGGTTTTTATTTTCTTTTTTTAATACATTTTTAAAAAATGGGGAAAATAAAGGGGAAAAAACCCTGCTGTTTAGAAAGACAGATACATAAATATTAGAATGTAAAAACAAAAAGGTCATTCAGTTTAAGCACAGTATTTCACTCATACAAACATAGGTATAGGATTTGTACCCTGAGAAACTGAAATTCTCTAAAATTTATTTAAGGATGTATGTCTCCATCATGAGAATAATAGGATGGCATTATTGTTCTCAGTTAATTAATCCTGAAGACCGGATAAAAGCCAGCAGTGAAGAGAGACATTAACCATAATCAGTGAAAGCAGAAATGGTTACATCTAGAAGACAACACTATTTCCACTGTGAAGTAGTCAAATCACTTCTAGATAAAAAATGGACTTTAATTCATATATGAATCAAAGAATGTAATTACACTTTTTTCTTAAAATATTTAAATTCTCACTTCTCTGAAGTTCACATGATCACAGCACAGGACTAAGAACTCAGAAGACCTAGTTTACAATCCCATCATTGACATTGCCTCATAGGGAAAAGGTGGTCAAATGAACTAATACTTTTTGAGTTTCATTTCCATAATGTGCAAAATTAGGTGTAAAATCATGTATTGGTATTAACTATGAGAGACAACGGATATTACATGTCATGTATTTCAGGAGGGAATGGATTGCTGCTGTCTGGGAGTCTCACTGTATACTCCAGACAGGTCATAGTACGTCTTCTAGTCACATCTGAGGACAACTCAAGATTTCTGCTTCAGCCAGATATAGAAAGACAAACACAAAGTCATCTCAGCTAACATCAACCATCTAACATTGTTCCGCCTAAGTGATGGCAAGAGACAAGTCAAGTCCTTAGGGCAGTTCGCGCCTTCCTAAAATGGACTGTGCCACAGGTTAAGAGAAAAAAACCTCTAGAAATGCCTGTCTGGTCCTCCTGATAGTAGGGAAAGATAAAGAATCAGCTTGGGCTACACAGGTACAATCTGAGGTTGCTAAAATTAGGTGAGGGTCATCCCACCTCCAGCCTGGAAGGCCGGAACAACTCTCAGACTCCAGCTGGAGCCTGGGCTGGATTTTTAATGGAAGTTACTTCCCCCCCTTTCTTTACGGTGAAGGGGTCGCTTTGGTAGCTGCATACTGCTGTGGGTACGGTCTTCTACCCCTTGGAAGCTCCGCCTCCCCACACGGAGCCACCGGCGGGCCGCAGCTCAGGCGGCGGCGGCGGC
>WBNM01037923.1:0-15239 GCA_013399055.1 Ramphastos sulfuratus | reverse complement strand
ATGAAATATATTTTATGGGAGGGGAGGGGGGGGGGGAAGTAGAAACTTAATTAGACTATCTGAAAATGCGCCTATTTAATTTAATGTCTGAATTTGCTTGGCTGCACTGGAAGGGAGTAGTAGGTTAAGTTAGAATCACAGAATCACAGCATCACAGAATGTCAGGGGCTGGAAGGGACCAAAATTTGGAAAGCTCCTAATTCAGCAATGCTGCTATTTGCTATTAAAAAACCAATATTTCTTCTCAGGTTGTGTAATTCCGTACCAGTAATTTTAGACTCTNACATCCAGATGGGTTTTGAATATCTCCAGAGAGGGAGACTTCACAACCCTCCTGGGCAGCCTGTTCCAGTCTTCTGTCACCCTCACAGTGAAAAAAAAAACCCTTCCATTTGAAAAATGCTTCCAGAAACACCTTAACCCAATGACCCACAGATTCAGAAACTGCTCAACTGAAGTTAAAATGAAGCAGTTACATAGGATTGTTGTAGATCAGAGTGGTTAAAATTTGCTCTCTGTTTGTCTTTTGTGTTGAAGAGGATGCAAATATTTTTTTATAACAGTGAGTGCCCCTGGATCTATGAGGTGACACCATTCAAAGGTGATGTTTTGCACCCCAGCTCATGCACATGTGCTTGTACTGCCTTCTGAGCTGTGCATCTAAGCTGTGCATCAACATGAGGAGAAATTGCTTTACAGTGAGTGTAACAGAGCCCTGGCACAGGCTGCCCAGAGCAGCTGTGGAGTCTCCTTCTCTGAAGACTTTCAAAACCTGCCTGAATGTGTTCCTGTGTGAACTACCCTAGGGGATTCTGCTTGGCAGGAGGGCTGGACTTGTTCTCTGGAGGTCCCTTTCAACCTCTAAAGTTCTGTGATTCTGTGATCTGAGCTGTGCACAGCTAGAACACAGGAAGTTCCACCTCAGTGCGAGGAGAAACTTCTTCACTGTGCGGGTGAGCACTGGAAGAAGCTACCCAGAGAAGCTGGGGAGTCTCCTCTGGAGACTTCTAAAGCCAACCTGGATATGTTCCTGTGTGGCCCTCCCTAGGTGATGCTGCTTTGTCCAGGAGGGTTGGACCCAATGATCTCTGGAGGTCCCTTCCAACCCCTAACAATCCGTGATTCTGTGATTTCTACACCAGGCTATCTCTAGCTGCACCCCAGCAAGCAACTTTGTCCGTGCAGGAAGGACAGCAGCAGCTCCCTCCATGCAGAGTCAGCCTTAGAATCATAGAATCATAGAATGTCAAGGGCTGTAAGGGACCTTGAAAGATCATCTGACCCAGCAGGATCACCTAGAGCAGATCACACAGGAACACATCCAAGTGGGTCTCGAATATCTCCAGAGGGAGACTCCAGAGGGAGACTCCAGAGGGAGACTCCACAACCTCCCTGGGCAGCCTGTTCCAGTGCTCTGTCACCCTCACAGGGAAAAAAATTCTTCCTCAGGTTCACATGGAACCTCCTATGCCTCAACTTCCACCCATTGCCCCTTGTCCTGTCACTTGTTGCATTGCAACCATGCAAGATGTGTCCCTTTGGGCAGTGGAATGGTGATGCTGTCCCTGCTGGTGTCCAGGGCTCTCCGTGTTGGACCTTCAGTGCCTTGGTGCTTTGCTATCCGTGCAGTCTAATGTCACTGATAAGTTAATACTTTTGCTCTGGTTTCTCTGTTGTTGAGGGGCTCTCAGCACAATTAATGAGCTTTGTTACAGGGAAGATACTGCAGACTGCAAAGCAGTGATTTACGTCTCCATTTGGGATGCATTTGTGAAGCCTGGAGACCAGATGATGGGACCTTAGCCACAAGGCACTACATCTGAAGACCCTGAACTGTAACAAAAATTGAGTGATAGCTGGAGACTAAGAAAGCTTGTGTTTTTTACATTAAAGCTTCACTAAGGGAAGTCCATATAAAGGGTTTTATTGCATGAAAATATAATTCAGTCACTGAGAAGCTATAAAGATTTCTTCGTAAATGTAGCGTAGTAAGTGCTATTCAGGAAAATACAAAGGCTCAGTTCCACAAAGGGATCCACTTGACAGAAAATCTAATTGGGATCAAGACCTGAACTGACCTGATTCTATGCTCTAGCTGTTGTGTTTGCTTTTGTTTTTAGATTTTGGGTTGATTTTTAATTATAGAAAGATTTACCATCTTTTTTAGGTGCAAGTGTAGGAACGACAGAGAATAGGTTTGGACTCTGCTAAGGAAAAGAAGCTAATGTGCTCAGTTGTCAAAGGAAAAAAAAAAGTTATGGGTTGGATTGGATGTCCCCCAATAACCTTTTCTGGAAATCTGAGCCCCAAAGACCAATTTCACTACACTANATTTATATATAAATATATATTTTTAAATCTATATACACATATACACACAGCTTAACAACAGTACAGGCTCCCCTTGTGTTTTAATTCAGCTCTTTTATCCCAAACCAGCCCCAAGTGGCTATACAGCGCTGTGCACTTCCTTTCCACCCCTCACTGTGTTTTATAGAACCCAAAATAGAGAAGCTGCAAGGTCAGAGGGAGGAAAGCAACACCCAAAGCCAAGCTAGACCTGTGTGAGACAGAAAGAAAAGAGTAGATTCAGAATGTAAGCTGTATGTTCAGATCAATTGAGTGAGATCATAAAATGTCAGGGTTTGGAAGGGACCTCCAAAACTCATCCAAGTCCAACCCCCTGCTAGAGCAGGATCACCTACAGCAGATCACACAGGAACATGTCCAGGTGGGTTTTGAATATCTCCAGAGAGGGAGACTCCACAACCCCCCTGGGCAGCCTGTTCCAGTCTTCTGTCACCCTCACAGGGAAAAAAATCCTCCTCATGTTTACATGAAACTTCCTATGCCTCAGCTTCCCCCCATTGCCCCTTGTCCTGGCATTGGGCATTGCTGTGTAGAGCCTGGCTCCAGCCTCCTGGCACTCAGTCTTTACATCTTTATAAACATTAATGAGGTCACCTCTCAGTCTCCTCCAAGCAGCACAGCCTCAGCTCCCTCAGGCTCTCCTCATAAGAGAGATGTTCCATTCCCTTCATCATCTTTGTAGCTCTTTGCTGGACTCTCTCAAGCAGTTCTGTGTCTTTTTTGAACTGAGGGGCCCAGAACTGGACACAGCACTCCAGATGTGGCCTCACCATGGCAGAGTAGAGAGGGAAGAGAACCTCTCTCAATCTACTAACCACAGCCCTTCTAATACACTCCAGAATGGCACTGGCCCTCCTGGCCACAAGAGCACACAGCTGGCTCATGGTCAAAATGAATTTATTTTTATTATAATGTGAACTCAAAGGAGTCCACCACTACGGAACTGTCCAAAACCTCTGGAAAATTCCATTTGCAATTAATTTTAGTTTCGAACTGTGACATATATATACCTAGTGGGGAGTAGTATAAGCACCAGAACTTTCTGTTAAGTCTCTGCAGTTTACTGATTTCCTTGCCTTTAAGAATTGGCATCTTTCTCTTGTTGTGCACTTTGTTTTTCATCTGCTTTTGTATGCAAGAGCTCCAGAAACACATGCCCCTGTGCTTACTTTTATACATGGGAGCTGTCTTACTAAGAGCTCAGACCTGTCTGGGTCCAGCCAGTTACATTTTTCTCTCAACTGAGCAGAATGGTTGTGGGGGGACCCTGTGCCTGCCTAGGCAGCATTCTGCCAGTGCACAAAATCTCCTTTCTGCAAAACACACAAAAATTAATTTTGTCTTTCATCTCGTTCAGCAACCTGAACAGATACAAAAAAAGAAAATAGTGATCAAAACAGTAATCATAGAATCATAGAATGGTAAGGTTGGAAGGGACCTCAAAGATCATCTAGTTCCAACCCCCTGCCATAGGCAGGGACACCTCCCACTAGTACAGGTCACTCAAGGCCTCATCCAACCTGGCCTTGAGCACCAATGTGATGTTTAAGTCAATGATGTCTCTTGTGATGATATGAAACTGATTAGATCCAGTGGAAGATCCCCACTGTGGGATGGGCTGTCTGGGAGAGATTTTTCTACCACAGAGGAAAATCCAGCAGCCTCAGTAGCAAACATTGAGCTCAGCAGCAGCTGGCTTTAAGTCCAAATTTTGGAACACCCTGAATATTGAAAGCCTGTTAAACTCACCTCATATTGTTCTACTGCTGGAACAAATCTAACTGTAAATTAGGGGGGGGGGGGGGGGAGAAGGCACCTTCTTAAAAATGTGCCTTCCCCATCCATTTTCAGCTTCACTATTCTGTAAAGATGACAGTTATCAGCTATGTAGAAGAGCAGCTATATTAAATGTTAAATAACCTTTAACAGCACCAAATATTTAATCATAAAAAAATTAAATTGACAGTGGTGTGGTTCACACAGTATCCCCTCGAAAGCCTGACAGCATCATTCCTCATATATATTGATAAGTACAAGACAGCCATAAAATTGTAGGCTCTGTAGCCTTCTATTTATGAGAGGCTATCTAAAACTCATTCATTGCAGGTAATATCAGTAAGTCAATTCAGCTTAGTCTGATAGCTCATAACTTTTCAGACTGTTGTATTTACTGAGCCATAGACTATCCTTTCTTCAAGTGTGCTCGAGAAAATGACTTGTGCTGTAAGACTATTTCTTCTTCAAAGTATAATCAAGTGCTTTAAAACGAACTCTGTAACTGCAGATTCAAACCAGCATTGGACTTTGGTAATAATACTCAAAAAAAATATTGCTTTAATAATGCTTCGGAAGTTGCGGTGGAGCGCTGGAAGCATTTTTCTGACTGGAGTAAGCACCCAGAAAACCATCAGTGGGAATTTGGTGCTGGGCTTAGGCATGTTTCAGGGGATGGCAGCAGTCCCTGCAGCAGAGCTAATAAAGCTTCACTTATGAGCAGAAGAAACTCCTCAGTTAGTGACGTAGTGTGGGCAGAGAATCAGTGTTGCAGGGAGCAGTGGGGATGGCAGCCTGTTCTGTTTTGAGGCTGTGATAACACCTGGCTAGACTCAGACCTCCTGAGCAGTGAGAGCAAATCTATAGGCTTTCATGGTGCTGCCTGCCTGTGTTATTTGCTGATGTTTGGACCCAGTCCTGCTAAAGTAAAGAGTAAAATGTTCATTCTATTTCTAGAGAAATCCCACACTGAGGGAGACTCTTCTTGCACCTCTGATGTTCATAGAATCATAGAATGGTAAGGTTGGAAGGGACCTCAAAGATCATCCAGTTCCAACCCCCTGCCATAGGCAGGGACACCTCCCACTAGTACAGGTCACTCAAGGCCTCATCCAACCTGGACTTCAACACCTCCAGGGAGGTTGTGGAGCACAGAATCACCCAACGTGATCAAAGATCACGTTGGGTGATTCTGTGCTCCACAACCTCCCAGGGCAACCTGTGCCAGTGTCTCACCACCCTCACTAGAAAGAACTTCCTCCTAACATCCAGTTTCAATCTCATCTCTGACAGTTTAAACCCATTGCCCCTTGTCTTCTCATTACAAGACCTTGTCAATAGTCCCTCCCCAGCCTTCCTGTAGGCCCCCTTCAGATACTGGAAGGCTACTCTAAGGTCTCCTGGAAGCCTTCTCTTCTCCAGGCTGAAGAGCCCCAAATCTCTTAGGCTGTCCTTATAGCAGAGATGCTATGTTCTGGCAGCACAGCAGAGACATGCACAAGAGAATTTTACAAGTACAACTGTCCTGTAGTGCTTTGCCTCAAATTGCTTGGACAGGTTGTTACTATTTGTAACTAGGGAATGGGACCAAAAGCCCATAGGAAAACTACTCCTGTTGACCTTAATGATCTTCTCACTGAGGACCAGATCAATGTGTAGAATATGCTTGTAAAGAAACTGAATTTGCAGGAGTCTTGTAAATGTGAGCCATCATTAAAGCGAGTCAAATAAAGCCAAAACTGCCTGGAACTGAAGCTTAAAACTGGAACAGAACTTGGACAATGATGTTTGCAGCTGAGGGACCTTCCCTTTGCTTTCCTGCGCTGCTTTTCCCTCTCATTCACCTGCATTTTCTGGTGCTGGCTGAGGCTGGAGCTAAAACCAGAGAGGAAAGCTGTATTTTCCTTTCTATTAGCAATGGACAAATTTGCTCAGCCATCACTTCTGTTCATAATTCAAGCAGTGAATTGCTGTTTTGGAGGACTTCAGGGTGGAGAATTGTGTTACCAAGCTGTTTCATTATTTTCAGATTTCTTTTTCTCTGCTTTCTGGCTTCTGATGTTTAGACAACATCAGCTTTTAGTATTGAAAACGTTTCCCCTGGGGCTTGAGCTGTGAAGGGGAAGATGCTTGATCCATGAGAGGAGATATCTCCAGCTACAGGGGCCCAGACTGTCCCCTTTGGGGTATGTGAGTGAGTGGCAAAGCCTTTGACATTAGTGTCTGTGACAACTAAAAGGACTCTTTAAGTTCCCTGGCCCCAAGGGACTGAGAGCTGGGACTGAGAGCAAAAGTTGTTTACAGACACAGGGGGGAAACAGCAGGAGAATAGTTGGGGAAATAAAGAGAGGGAGAAGGAGAACAGCAAAGGAAATACTTACAGAATCACAGAATCATAGAATGGTAAGGTTGGAAGGGACCTCGAAGATCATCCAGTTCCAACCCCCTGCCATAGGCAGGGACACCTCTCACTAGAACAGGTCACTCAAAGCCTCATCCAACCTGGACTTGAACACCTCCCTGGGCAGCCTGTGCCAGTGTCTCACCACCCTCACTGCAAAGAACTTCCTCCTAACATCCAGTCTAAATCTCCCCTCTGCCAGTTCAAACCCATTGCCCCTCATCCTGTCATTGCAAGACCTTGTCAATAGTCCCTCCCCAGCCTTCCTGTAGGTCCCCTTACTTGTAGGGATTCTACTCAGAGCAGAATGGGTGTGAAATCTGGGAGTGGGGTTCTGTTCTGTCCAGGAAGTTTTAAGAACTGTAAATGTGAGAGCAACACTCAGAAGATGGAGCAGCTCTGAGCCATGAAACCACAGCTTGGCAGTCTCCATCAGGGACGTGTTGAATTCTGCGGGAACAGCTCAATTCTCTTGCAGAACAGAAAGTATTTGAGGTGCAGATGGGGTTTGATTTTTTCTTGTTCCTAGGGTAGAAGTGCAGGCCCTAGCAAAGTTGTCACCTGAGAGCAAAGGTATTTACAGCAGCACACCAACCCCAACTGGCCCAGCCATGCCTGCAACCGCAGCCTGCGGCTTTACCCACCATGCAGAACTGGCATCTGACAGACGAGTGCGAGCAGTAGTTGACCTACAAGTGCAGAAGATCAGTGGTGGGTGCTCAGATATAAGGTCTGTGTCAGCTTGGTAAGTACCAGGACTAAATGTTCATCTGCCTGCTGCCATAAAATTCCAGCAGGCATAATTACCACCACAATAAGCAGGAAATAAAAAAATGATGTCTTGGACTTGAAGGTTAAAGGCAGGCAGAGGGTTAAAGTAAGACAAATACATGAGATCTGGGTGTCCAGAAGGGTGCAGGGGCAGAGGCAGCCTGGACCAGAGCAGATGAAAGCAATCATGTACAGTAGTTCCTCACTGGAATTGGTCAGAGGGACATAGCAAATTTCCTGCTGGAAAGCTAAATGTCCCTCAAAGCTGCCCGAGAGACTTGCTGCTGTGTGTTAGAGGAGTCCACAATTAGTTTCCATGCTGTGGAGTCCAAGAGGGAAAGGGAATTCCAACATCTGAGACATTTTTGGTCATAATTTGGTACAAACCCCCAAATTTTGAAACACTGCCTTTGTTTGGAATTAGGATAGTGGCATAAGGTAACTGCACATGGGCATTGTCTAATAAACCTGACCTCTTGTGTTGTGGTGGTCATCATCCTAAACTACTTTGCTGAAGAGAAAGGCAAGTGAGTCTGTCCCCATTTTCTAGGTGTAGAACTGAAGGCAAAGAGAGATGAAAAAATTTAATCTGCAGATAAATTGATTTGCTGAGAGTGAACTGGAAATGGTCACAGCCCAACCATCTCTGCACAGCACACCAGGCGACAACCAGGTCTATGCATAGCATCCACCGAACAGGCTGAGACATTTGTCTGTCAGTGGGACATGGAAATCACTTGCTGACACTGCTGGTAGCACACACAGGTGTCTCTCACAACTCTGCCCTGAGTCTGCAGCAGCTTGTACTGAGTACTGCTGTGCAGCAGCCTCCTGTGATTTGTACACCAGCTTTATCTTTCAGAGCAAGCTGCCTTTCAGGTTGCAGGTGCCCTCTGTGCTGTGTGGCTGGTGAGTGGCCAGCTTTCTGACAGCAGTGTGGAGCTCAGCCAGGGCCTGCTGCTAATGTTCCTGCCTAAGTGCAAAGTGTTTGGGGATCTCTCCTGGCCACAGGAGTTGAGCTCTTGTTTTGTGTCCTCTGAGAGGCATTAGCTGTGGCAGCACCAACATTGTCAGTCAGGGTGAACTCAGGCAGACCTGTGTCATCCGAGTTGACACGATGATACCTGACTTTATCTCCACATACAGAACAATATTTTTCCTGTTATCAAGCTACTGGAAGTGAGAGATACTTGGATTAGAGATGACTGAGTTTAGGAATAAGTATTGTTTGTGACAAGTGCAGATATGTTAGAGTCAGAATGGGTAGCAGGAGTGTGCTTGGACACATGGACGCATGAAGCAACTGCTCACAGCGTGGCCGGTGAGTGCAGTCCAAATCTGTCATGCTTCAGGTAAACACCCAAGCTTTGGGAAGCCAAAGTATTGTAGCAATTTACTGATCATAAGCTGAAAAGTGTCTCCCCGTTTTACTGCTGGGACTGGAAATTGGTTGCAGGATCTTGACAGATCCTGACACAGAGGTTGAGGTGACTTTATCCAAACCCATCCACATGCATTCCTGTATGGCCTGCTCTAGGTGATTCAGCTTTGGACTAGATGATCTCTAAAGGTCCCTTCCAACCACTACCATGCTATGATTCTATGACAGCATGCCTAGTTAAAGCATGTAAAGAAAAGCCCCTTTGCCATGCATGACCTGAAGTAATTCCAGGTCCCAGAAGCAACATTCTAACTTGAACTCAGTCCTTCCACACAGTAAAACTTGGTGCTCTTACTGCTTCTGCAGCATCCCTGTTCCAAGCAATAATAGGATTAATTGTTTTCCAAGCTGGTAGTACATCTTTTAACACATGCAGTATGCAGGAGGCAGGCAATAAATAACTACAAGAAGCCTATGGAGCAGTAGCTCCCGCTGAGGATTTTACTGAGCATATAGAGAAATTGATTCTGTTAAACTCCACTTGCTGGAGTGGAAAGTTAAAGAAGAGAGAAAAAATGCTAAGAAATAGAATGGTGCACAGGACTGTCATCTTCATTTTAGGATTCTTTTTATAAAATGTGCACATCAGAGGCTCAGGAAGACTTCCTAAGCAAAAGGAGTTTTGGTGCGATGTCTCAGGGGCAGAGGGAACCACAGCACTTGAAAGGTTGAGGAAAATGCTTTAGAAAAGAATGTCTGTACCAGACCCTGGTTCAGGGTCCTCATGCAGTCTTTTCTCAGTCAGCATTTCTGTTAGAATCAGCAGGATGCCAAACTGAAAATGAAATGTCTGCAGCCTGTGAAATTTGGCCCTCGCTAGGTTGAGGCTCTGATCTGGAGACCAGCACTGTCTGGGCAGATGGTTGTCCCCATGGATACCTCACCATCTCCAGTAGAGCCCTGGCACTCTCTGGGAAAATCCTCTGACTTTTCACATGGGAAAATGAGTGAGAGGTCTAAAAATCAATTAATCAAAGAACTAATCTTTCAGTTGCTTCTTTCCAAGGGAGCTCCCTCTCCCTTCCTTAATGAGAGTTGCTATAAACAGGCTTTTTTCCAACATGTAGTTCATGCTGACGCTCTCCACGTGCCTCTCATTGCTCTAAAGAGAGAACTCTGCAAGGCATCAGGTGCAATGCATGGAGTAAGTGCCAGAATTGTGATTGGGTGTTTGCAGGTGTATTTTAAGGATATATATATACCAAATTAATACCAGCCTGATTCACTCTAAATAGAACTACTTTTTGGTGGTGGTAGTTTGGTTTATTTTTCCTTACCGTGCTTTTAAAGTGGTGGGTAATAGCAGTCACTCCCAGCTATGATATGCTCCTGGAACTGCCAGAAGGGTATTTCTTCTAAAATAAAAGGTGGTGAAATGGAAGATTCCCTGCTGCAAACATGCCCATAATTTGCTGTGTTCGCATGGCTGATCCCCTTGATTTTCTGGGCCCACTTCCCAATCCTGGAATCGAAGGAGCACCCTTTAAATGTTCTTTCTTCCTCCTCCTCTTCCCTGAGGTATTTGCTTGCAGTCACTGTGCCTAATCTGTAGCTTATCAAATGAGTGATAGAAACAACGATCTAGTGAACTGGCTGCTCAGGCTTCCATCTAGTTCAGTCCTCTATTACTAACTTGCTTGATGCCCTAGGGCATTCCCCTGCAAAAGTGTCTCCATGGCTGGCTGCAGATAGAGCTGTGCCCTGCTGCAGATGAGATTGCTCCTGTCCAGGAGCCATCGGCATGCTGCTGTGCCAGAGAGAAGGGCTCTGCCAAGTGGCTGAGCACGGCCCATGCACAGCAGCCTGCTCATGGCTTCCAGACCCCAACAGATCCACATACAGCTGAGACAGGCGCTGGAGTATGCATCTGCCTGCACCTATCTATGTAGGCTATACCCTTAATATCCCCATGTCTTGGTTCTGTCAGAGGGGTCTAATAGGCCACTGCATCATGGAGGCAGTATGGGATAAAAATCTATTAATCATTCCACGGTGCTGAGACAGATGGGTTTCATTCCCAGAGTAAGTACAGAGATAGACCCTGATCCTCTAAAGCTAATGTTAACACATTCATGTCTGTGATTTACATAAACTAGTCCCTGAAACCGCAGCTGGATGGTGCTAAAGAGGAGCTCCTGAGCTTTTAAGTGTTTCATTTGACAGCTACAATTCAGCCACGAAATGAATTGCTCTCCTGAAATGACAGAAGTGGAGAGATTGTGTTGCTTGGTTTGCAATCCAAACCTGGGAATGGTTAGTGTTAAAAACAAACAGCATCCCTGAACGAACGGGCATCAGGGAGATCTCCTCAAATGCAGAAAGGTTTAGCTGCTTCCATCTGCACTCTGGCTAATGTATAGGAAAATCTCCTCCTAACTACAGAAGTCACTGCCAAATTATGTCTCACATTGTGGAGGAAGAGATTTATCTTGGAAATGTTTTAAAAAACTTCGGTTCCACAGTTATCATCTGGGAAGATACAGTATTGATTGATTGATTGCACTGGTGATTACAATATTGATTTGCTCCATGTGCTGTGCTTCTGCTGTGCACTGCTCTGTTGCAGCAAGAATTAGCCCAACTTGCTGCTTGCTGCATGGTTTTCAGGAGAGGAATTAGGCAGAATTATTATTTTTTTTTTTTTTTCAGCAGACAATCTTACAGAGTAATTAACTGAAAGGAGGCTGGTGAAAATTACTAAATTACCCAGGGAACACAGCAGTGCCAGAGTTGGTTGTGTTTTGTTTTTTTTCCAGACATGTGTAAATAAAGAAATTTGCATTCTCCAAATATTTCAAGCAAATATTGCATTCAAAGGGAAGTGTCGTTTGGAAAACTGCCTAAGTGTGACAATAACTGCAAGCAGGTTCAAAGCCTTGCCCCCCACAGCTAAGGCAGAAGGGAAATCTCTGGAGTAGTTGCTGAGTTGCCTCTTGAAACACTGTGGTAAGGGAAGAGGAGGCTCACTGCAACTTCTCACATCAGTTCACACCCTGACCTGAGATTTGCCAAAGGACTTCTGTGATGGTTTGGGACTTACCCACCCCCCCCACTCAATGAAATCACCCAGACTGGACTCAGCCAGCTGGTAGTGAGTGAAGCTTTATATTCACAGCTTAGCATGATGTACAAGCAGATAGTTACAATATATTACAAAATATATACAGAAATATAAAAATGAAAGGTAATACAGAAACACAATCCTCCTCCCAGAAATCAGTCCCCAGGAGGGGCTCCCAACCACCCTTCCACCTTCTTTCCACCCCTCCACCTTACACCTTTTGTGCAAGGTGAGTTTGGAGGATCAGCAAGGGGGGTTAGAAGCAGAATGATTAGTTGGGTTACACAGATCCAAGGAGAAGAGGAACACAGACTCTGACAGACAGGGAAACTGCCTTATCTATCTTTGTGTCCTGGCTTTTATACATCTCAGCAAGCCTATGAGTGAAGCAGACATCACCATTGTTTGCTTTTCATAGCCTATAATCTATTTTTTTTCCCCATTAAAATATTCCAATTAGCCTCAAACCAGCACAACTTCTCTTATCCTGTCTTCATCTAACTTTATCAGTGCCTTGGACCTGAAGAGCTGATGTTCAGTTGTGTGGATGTAGAAAGGAATTGGTCTGAAACTAGAAGGCACTGTTCAAACTGCAGTGGCACATTGAATGCAGAATCCAAGTGAAGCCTCCATCACTGGAAGGGCCTCAGCATTGCCTTAAGTGAATTATTTCTCTAACCACCACTTACATCCCTGCGCTGGTTTGAGGCTAATTGGAATATTTTAATAGAGAAAATTATATTATAGGCCATGAAAAGAAAATAATGGTGATGTCTGCTTCACTCATAGGCTTGCTGAGATGTGTAAGAACAAGAACAAACACAGATAAGACACTCTCAGAGACTTTTCTCTGCCTTTCTAGGAGCTTCTGGCCTTTCTGCTGAATAACCTAGCTAATCATTCTACTTCTAACCCCCCTGGCCGAGCCTCCAAACTCACCTTGTGTGTAAGGCAAACCCTGGGGTGAGATAGAGGGATGGAAAGGGGGTGAAAGGGTGGTTGGCAGCCCCTCCTGGGACTCTGATTTCTGGGAGGGGAATTGTGTTTCTATATTATCTTTACCTTGTATATTTCTGTAACTATGTAACTATGTCATATCTATTGTGTATATATCTGCTTGTATATTGTGCTAAGCTGTAAATAGAGCTTAATTCCTTAACTTCCAGCTGGCTGAGTCTAGTCTGGGTGATTTTACAAATTGGAGGGGGAGAGGTGGGGAGTAGGTAACTCCCAAACCATCACAATCCCTAAAGAGGAGAGTGTGCTGCTCCATGAGAGGAGAGGAGCACATTATTATATACTCTCATAGGATCCAAGAGAAGAAAAGTTTTGAGCAGGAGTTTGGAATGTTAGTCATCCCATCTGGTATGAAATATGAATTGGAAAAGTGAGACATTTTTTAGGCTCAGGGAAGAAATAAATGCACTTAGAATGTGAGACGATGTCGCATGGTGTTGCTATTGCACTGAACCAAATTTTCATCGGTGCTGGATACCACAATTAATTGCTATGCTAATTGATACGCTCCAGAGCACGTCCAGAGTCCTTGGGTTGTTTTCCCCACTGGTAAAACTAAAGAAAAGTGAAAATGATTTATCCTCATTTTCTTGATTTTTTTCCCGACTGGAATGAATTAAGAAAGAGCAAAGTGAAGAGCATCTCAAAGGTAAGAGCCACACACTGAATCTAACCTCTTTCCAGTAACACAGGATAGGGTAAACAAAGTAGTAAGAGAAAAAAAACCTGCTGCTTTTCAGGGTTAGAAGTNAGGAAGTTGTTTGCAGTGAGGGTGGTGAGACACTGGCACAGGTTGCCCAGGGAGGTTGTGGAGCACAGAATCACCCAACGTGATCTTTGATTACGTTGAGTGATTCTGTGCTCCACAACCTCCCTGGAGGTGTTCAAGGCCAGGCTGGATGAGGCCTTGAGTGACCTGCTGTAGTGGGAAGTGTCCCTGCCTATGGCAGGGGGTTGGAACTGGATGATCCTTGAGGTCCCTTCCAACCTTACCATTCTATGATCCTATGATTCTATTTAAGCATATGCTGGGGAGCAAGAATGCATTAAAAAATGGCTAAAGTTTAACAAAATGAAGGAAAAAACTTCTGTTGTAAAGCACTTTCTGCCCCTTAAGAGCTGATGGGATGAATGGGACAGGCTAACAATTCAATTATTGATTTGAAATCTTTTTTTTTGTTTTGTTTTTTTTTTTTTTGCACAGGGCTCAATCTTAAATTTAAGACATAATTGATGATTATTAGCCCATCCCAATGCAATGTTTTATGTCTTCAGTGCTGAGGATATAATGCTTACTGTGAATATTTATGCAGTGCTTTGTGTGAATATTTATGTAGTGCTTTCTGTGACCATTTACAGAATGCTTTCTGTGAGTGTTTAAAGTAATCATAATAGGAATTCATAACAAAGATTGCTAACATCAACAAAGGGTTACTTACCTCTCTGTTCTACTCATTCTGGTTGGGAAAGGACTGGGATTAAAGAGTCCCCTGATGTTGAAGGCATTGCCAGAGGGTCACGAGCAATTTGCTGCTGTGTGCCAGATGGATCTGTACACGCTGGGAAATGGAACTCATTAGTGGTGTCTAGGTTTTCCCTTTGAAATTTCTTTTTATTTCTTTTTCCTCCTATTTTATTTTTCTTTTTCAACAAATACTTGACATTTTTGCTGAAATAGTAAAACTGAAAAGTGACAGCTGAAATCTGGAGGGTTTGTTGGAGTTTTTTGGTTTTTTGCCTGAAAAGATTGAGCGTTCTCAGAATAGTTGGGGGGAAGAAAAATATTAAACTGAGTTGTGATTGGATACCTGAGAAAAATCAAAAAATATAACATTAAAGAAACAGGAACTACCAGTTCCTGTAGGTAGGAACTTTTTTTTTCTGAGAGTTAGTCACTGAGTTCCCTGTTGAAGTGTCCTGAAAGCACAGCGTGGCACTGAGTGGTGCCTGAGACAGGTGATGTTGTCTTGTTGCAGGGAGCTCAGCATTTGAATGGGAGCTGTCATGATGCTGGTGCCCAATATGGTTGTGGATGTAGGTGTTGTGGAAGATCCATGTCCTGGCTTGCTCAGGCATAATCCCATGGTCCCCTTCCCTCTGCTGGGTGGGTGGGGGAAGCAGAGAGCACGGAGAGGACAAAAGGCTTGGAGACAGTCACTTTGAGGGTCTAAGGCTGGGCCAGACTTCTTCTTCTCAAATAAGGGAAAGCAAGCTCCTGACTTCACCTAATGTGGTTTGGCAAAGTGCCATTCTGATTGGTGAATCTCTGTGGTCAAAGAGGCCATTACGTTTAGGCAATCAATAAATAGGCTCTTGCCACACGGCTTTTGTTTCTGCTTCTGCTTTTGCTTCTGCTTTTGCTTTTGCTCCTGCTTCTGTTTCCGTTTTTGCTTCTGCTTCTGCTT
>WBNM01037920.1:87068-114351 GCA_013399055.1 Ramphastos sulfuratus | reverse complement strand
TAATAGAAAATTTTAATTCTGAGCTATATTTTGAATTTTAACAGAAAAGCAATTCTAAGCTATATTTTGAATTTTAACAGAAAATCAATTCTAAGCTATATTTTGAATTTTAACAGAAAAATCAATTCTAAGCTATATTTTGAAATTTAACAGGAAAATTTAATTCTAAGCTATGTTTTTAAATTTAACAGGAAAATTTTAATTCTAAGCTATATTTTGAAATTTGACAGAAAATTTTAATTCTGAGCTATATTTTGAATTTTAACAGAAAATTTTAATTCTAAGCTATATTTTGAAATTTAACAGAAAAATTTAATTCTAAGGTATATCATTTTACTTTACAATACATTGAGTTGACAAAAGTAACTCCACAGAAATTATGTTATTTCAATTTCATAAACCATCTGACATTTTAAGACACTCTTACTTAACAACTAGGCCAAACAAAGGCCACCCAGATGAACTTCAAACATCTTAAGGATGGATGATTAACAGATCATAAAATTAGTAGTCAGAGGAAAGTAACCCCCAAAAGAAAATGCTCCTAGAGAGGTTGCAAACAGCTCAGTTATAAACCATTGAATGTTTTTGTCAATGATCCAGAAATTTGAAAATAAAAATCACTATTGGTGCCCTGTTTCAAAAAGATGATATTGAAATATTGAGAAAGATGAAGAAAGAGCTGAAGAATGATCTTGAGAGTAGAAGGAACTCCATCAGAGGGGGAAAGGCAGGTTTCATGCCAACAAATGGGACATGATGTAGAGATACCCCAAGGCTGACTTGGGATGCAGCACACCTATGTCAGTACAGTAATTAGTCATGGGTACAAAATGGGCTTAATTTGCTCTGACGAAAAGCAGGATTGGTTAGGCTCAGGCTGTGTCATGCACCCATCTGGCTTTTTTCTGTCCTGTTCTTGAGTAAGCTTCTGCTGTAAAACAAACTGACAGATTTTCCATCCTGCTCTGTTTCATTTCGAACAAAAATGTCTTCAAAACTATGGGAATACAACCAAAAGTATCTCTGAAAGAGAGGGATCCCATGAGCTGCTCTGGAGTTGAATCACAACTACAGCTGCCTTGCACCTAGAGGGCTAATATCTAGGTTTAGACTTCCAATGGTCTATCTGAAAACCAGGTGACACTGTGCTCAAGTGTTCCAGGTGCATGAACACAACAAACATGCTCATACTGCAAAACACAACCACTCCTCCTCTTCTGCCACCCAAACTGGTCTGAGATTCACCACCAGCTGACTTTTTTCCATAGCAGAAAATCATTTTCTCCCATCCATTTCCTAGAACTTTATTCTGTAGAAACAAACTGGAAACTTATGAGCATAATCAAGACACTCCTGATCTCAGCACCAATTGTGCCCTGGTGACTCAGCCTGAAGTTCATTGCAACAGCAGAAGCCTTTTATTATCAGTTTGGAAGATAATCCAAAGCATTTTCTGAGCTGTTGTGACCAGTTTCTTTGTGCATCACAGCTCCACAGTGCAAAGCTTGAGCTTGCGATCTGCCTGTTGCAGAGCTGCAAGAAGGGAGCTTTTGGCATCTACTTTTCCCCAGAAGACCTCTAGAGACTTTGATGATGGGAAAGCACTCTCAGGGCCATCCCTGTAAAAGACCACTTGCAGAAAAGTGTTCAACAGTTGCAAAAGGAGGTCTCTCAGACAGCCTTCTGCATTGCCCTATTCTATGCAAATCTATAGGAGCCACTTCCCATCTTAGGAAACAGTGAGAAAAATTGCAAGGCCGTCTTTCAACATCAATCGAGGCAGGTGAGGATGAGTGAGACAGGACAGTCAGCAGCACATCCAGGAGCAAAGGAAAGGAAAGTTGGGCAACAGGACTACTACTTGGGCTGAGTATAGGTGGTTCTGTGAAGAGCAGCTCGGAAAATTCATTTGACCCGAAACAAAGATGACCAAATTCGGTGGTATTTTTTTTATTGATAGTGAAAACTGTGTAGATCTTTACAACACTGACAGTAACTTAAGAAATCTGTTTTCATAAAAGACCACAGAAATCCAGTTAAAAAAAAAAAACAAAAACAAACAAAAAAAACCAAAAAACAACCCACCATACTTCATAGTGGACATACAATCAAATCAGAGATGACGACG
This sequence comes from Ramphastos sulfuratus, assembly GCA_013399055.1. Classification (NCBI taxonomy): domain Eukaryota; kingdom Metazoa; phylum Chordata; class Aves; order Piciformes; family Ramphastidae; genus Ramphastos; species Ramphastos sulfuratus. Next base: position 112,220 of record WBNM01037920.1, on the reverse strand, counting down.
TTCAGTAATTAAGCAAGACCAACACAGTGCTTGATCTTAACAAAGGAGTTCAGGGGATTGCTGTTCTGCCAGACAGAAAAATAACATATAAATACTATTTTGGTTCACATTTCAATGTGCTACAAATTCCACCATTGTCTTACAGAACACTGTTGATTTATATGGAATGTATGTATTAGTTGGTAAAGGTAACAAAAGTAAACACAAATTTGCTGCTTTTAAGTTTGATTTAGATTAAGACACTGATAAATTCCAATCTGCTTTGTTGAATAGTAATATAAATAACATTTAATGGAGTCCAGCACGTCCTCAGGATGATGTTACTTCCACTGCAAGTATCACTGGTGAGCATTGAACATCTTGATTTCACCAGGAAATAGACAACTTGAGAAATATCATCTGGAAGGCTGAAGCTAGTGAGCAGTGACTAATAGTTCCGCTGCTTCCTCCGTGCCACTGCCAAGCGCAAGGCTCGAATAATCAATTTCTCATTATTCAGGACATTGTAATCAGTCAGTTTCACCAGCTTGTCAAAATTCTCTTCACTGAAACACACTTCCCTTGTGGTGAATGGGGAGAGGATGCTGGAGACATCAACTTTGCCTTCTGGCATCTCTTCGGGACTCCTTTCTATACCTGAGGGACAAACCACAAGGAGATGCACCCATAAGATTTTATTAACATATGTGGCCCTTATGAATCATTTAAGTTATTACAGGCAGAAAAGCAAGACTTGGAGGGAAAGACGATTTTCCAGAGGGAAGTAAAACAAGTCTAGCATCACTGTATTCTTCAGGCTCTGTCTGAAAATTATTTGTAGCTGCTCAAGGGAGTCCAACGGAGGGCTACGAGGATGATTAGGGGACTGGAGCTCTGTCTGATGAGGAGAGGCTGAGGGACCTGGGGCTTTTTAGTCTGGAGAAGAGAAGACTGAGAGGGGATTTAATTAATGTTTATAAATATCTGAGGGCTGGGTGTCAAGAGGTGGAGGCTCATCTCACTTGCTCCCTGTGATAGGACAAGGAGCAATGGATGTAAGCTGCAGAACAGGAGGTTCCACCTCAACACAAGGGGGAACTTCTTTACTGTAAGGGTCACAGGGTGCTGGAACAGGCTCCCCATAGAGATTGTGGAGTCTCCTTCTCTGGAGACTTTCAAGGCCCATCTGGATGTGTTCCTTTATGACCTAAGATAGATTGTATGGTCCTGCTCTGGCAGGGGGATTGGACTCGATTATCTCTTCGGGCCCCTTCCAACCCCTAACATCTTGTGATCTGGGAATGAAAGCAAAACTGATTAGCAGCAGCACTCGTAGGCCACTCCTTGGATGACAAAGTCTTCGTTACTCAAACTAGAAAAGTGCTAGCAAAAGGAAAACAAGATAGTCTTGTGCTGGATGAAATAACAATGCTCTCACTGAAAGCGCAGAAGGAATGCTGGCACTCAAAGGCCATGGCTCATATTAAAAACAAAGATCTCTGTCCCACTCAGTTCTCAGTCTGGGAGATCACTCTTAAATATGCCAACAGAACTGCCATGATTGAGCTGCCACCAAAAACTCCACAAGGTTTTGCCTCAGTCTTTGCTCGTAAGCAGCACCGCACACATGTTCATGCCTGTAGGGTGAAACAGCTTGTGTTGAGGACCTAGCACCCATACAGTTTTACCTTCGTGCTACCTCTAGTAAGCCCTGTGGAATCAATGCCTGCTATCATCTTCTGATGGTTTGGGAGTTCCCTGCTCCCCCACACTTTGTAAGATGACCCAGACTAGAACTCAGCCAGCTGGAAGTGTAGGAATGAAGCTCTATTTACAGCTTAGCACAATATACAAGCAGATATAGACACTATATACAGGAATAGTTACAGAAATATACAAGTTAAAAGTAATACAGAAACACAACACCCCTCCCAGAAATCAGAGACCACAGGAGGGGCTCCCAACCACCCTTCCACCTTCTCCCCACCCCTGTACCTTACCCCAAGGTTTGCCTTACACACAGGGTGAATTTGGAGGCTCGGCCAGGGAGGTTAGAAGGAAAGTGGTTAGTGAGGTTACTCAGCAGAGAGAAGGAAGCCAGAAGCTGCTAACAGCCCGAGAGACAACGACAAGCCCGAGTGGCTTATCTATGTTTTGAGTACTTATTCTTATCCATCTCAGTAAGCCTATGAGTGAAGTAGACATCACAGTATCACACATTGTTTCCTTTCTCTCAGCCTGTAATATAATTTTCTCCATTAAAATATTCCAATTAGCCTCAAACCAGCACACATCTCAAATGTATTAGGAGGGCTTCTGGAGTTCTCACAGTTCAGACATACTGACAGAGACCATTTATTAGTGTCAGTGATGAGACTGATAATGCTGGTATTGGAAGGAAGGTCAGAGATGGTGGTGAGACATTAGATATGAAATGGAGAGGACACACCAGGGAAGGGATTTTTTATTACAATTGGTAGCCACACGTGACTCACCAGGAGCTTTATATTTTGTGAAAGTATCATTTACTAGTGGGAAGAAAAGCACTGTTGGAGCATGTGGACTGTCAGCATCTTCAAAAACGTAGCACTCCTTCAAATTTTCCCTGTCTTCCTCACTTATCTCAATTCTGGGAAATGGAATTCCTTGTCCTGAGATGTACTTTGCAATCTGATCTAGAGGCTGGAGAAATGAATAAAATAAATAAAATTAATACAAAGGGTCAAAAGTAAAAAAAGTTGCAGAGACCTGGATTCTATAAACTCCAGCACCTAACATGAATGTTCCAAGGCTTGACTCTTCCTCTGGAAAGATGTAATGTTTCAGGTGAAAACAGCCATAACCACAACAGATACTGCAGCTTTTCTTACTTTCTACATCACTTTAGGCCAAACAAGAAAATGAGGTTTTTGAGCTTGCAAATGGAGTCAAAAGCTACAGGACTAATTTTATAATTCAAATGAAACAGGTTCAGAAAAAGAAAGCAAAGAAAATGCAGGAATGGAAAACACAGCAGTCCATGTTAGTCTGTCATTGTCTTGACTTCACTTTCCCAATATTTCTGTCTTCTATATATGATCAATAATGACTCCCTTATTAGCAAAGACATTTATCAATATATTTTATCACCTTACAAAAAAAAAACCCACTCTAATAGATAAATTTCACAGAATCACCAAGGCTGGAAAAGACCTCCGAGATCAAGTCCAGCCTATAAGCCCATGTTTATTTGTGTATTATTCTCACTACATATCCAGCACTAATTGTATTATCTTTCAATATTAATCAAGTCCAACATCAGCCTGCAAATATCCCTAAGACTAACATAAGATAAACAGGCCCAGAGACACAAAGGGTTTCCTGTTTAATCTCTTCAATATTATCAGGATTTTCCATTGTCTCTGTAACTTCTTTACAAACTTGATTTATCAAAACCTACTGAGCAGAGCTCCAGAACATTCCTCAGCCAGTTCTTCAAAACCTCTTAGATTCACTGCAGTGAAGACTTTGATTATTTTTAAATGCCTACATCCATCACTCTTCTAATATCCTTCTTAGTTACTGAAAAATGTAGATAATAAATCAGATAATATCAGGTCTAGGGAGGTTCTTCTCCCCCTCTACTCTGCCCTGGTGAGACCACATCTAGAACGTTGTGTCCGGTTTTGGGCTCCCCAGTTCAAGAGTGACAGGGACCTGCTGGAAAGAGTCGAGTAGAGAGCCACAAGGATGACTGGGGGACTTGAGCATCTCCCTTGCAAAGAGAGACTGAGAAATCTGGGGCTGTTTAGTCTGGAGAAGAGAAGACTGAGAGGAGATCTAATCAATGTGTACAAATATTTGAGGGTTGGGTTGTCAAGTGGATGGCGCCAATCTCTTTTCAGTGGTCAGCAGCAATAAGACAAGGAGCAACAGCTACAAACTGGAACAGAGAAGGTTTCACTTCAACATGAGGAGAAAATTCTCTGCAATGAGGGTGACAGAACACCAGGACAGGCTGGCCAGAGAGGTTGAGTTGTCTCCTTCTCTGGAGACTTTCAAAACCCACTTGAATGTGTTCCTGTGCTAACTACCCTTGGTGATCCTGTCTTTGTGGGGGGGTTGGACTTGATGATCTCTGGAGGTCCCTTCCAACCTCCAAAGTTCTGTGATTCTGTAATCCAGTTCCCATTCATAGAATCATAGAATGGTAAAGTTGGAAGGGACCTCAAGGATCATCTAGNAACAAACATTTCTCATTACAACAAATAAAACCCAAGATTGTTCACTTGCAGAAGATTAAAGAGGGAAGAAGGGAGAGTTACACACACACCACCGTTTTCCTTGTCTGCCTTTGAATCACTACCAGCACTGCTTTACAGGAGTGACATACCACAGCTCTTTCCTTCCTTTCTTCCTTGACACCCCAAGCAGTTTTGTCCCTAAAGGGGAGATCACTCCTGGCTCCTTTTGGCTGAGTTCACCTTGTCCACTGGAACACAATCCCCAGACAACCAAATTCAATTTCACCCCTCAAACAAACCAAAACCGAAATGCTTTTCAAATCTGGCTTCCACTTGTTCCATTTGTGGAAGGGAGAAGTAGAATTTTGTAAGAAATCAGTCTTGCATCCTCCTTCTCCTTGGAAATTTTAAATGAATTCTCAAACCTAAACGTCCCAGAAATGTTACAGAAAAACATGCTGTGCCTTTCCAGGTAGAAAATCCTTCACTCTCCAGGTACTTGTTATGCATCTGGAAGCCTCTGATAAAATTGGGATACTGTGCAATGGTTGGGCGTCCTGTTAAGACATCTCGCAGCGTGGAAGAGAGGACATTTGAAGGCGTGAATAGACAGGTGTCCACCTCATAGGGATTCATTGATAAAAAAGGTTCTTCCTCTGCAAGAAGGAAAGAAGAAATTTTGAGTTTGGGACAGTTTTCTGAAAGGAGCAATATTTTTTAAAATAGAATAACTAATAACCACAGTTATCAACATCTCCCACCCCAAAGGTAAATCAAACGCAGTTGTAAGCCATTAGGGTCTATGCTACCCAATAAAACTCAGCATTAGGCAGTGAATTAAAGGACAGCTACCTGCAGGCAGCACACTGCAGTGCTGTAAGCACCATCTCCCTTTCTAGGCTTGCTCAGATGATGTCCACCTCTATTGTGGCATGTGGTAGAGATGAGAGCTGAGTCCCCGAAAGTACAGGAGTAAAACACTGGCCTTTGAAAAGGACACCTTCAGAAATTTCACCCAGCTGCAAACATGAGCTAAATTAGGAGACCAGTCACTCCAGGTTCCTGGTGCAATTTAACAGCAGGAGAGCTTTCTCCATAGGCAGTTCAGTGGAGAAAAGAGCCCTCTGCAAGGTCTGTTTTCTCTGCTGGTCATATTAGTGGCCAAAGAGGACCCTATCCAAACTTCACGATCTGACCATGTGCTCTTAATATTTCTACGTGTTGCTGGAGACTCTTTTTATGTCTGCATTCCTCTAAATCAGGCAGAAACATTTCTCAACTAACATCCTTGCTTTGCTTTCCTTTATCCCTCTCTTACTTTGACAACATCCCTTTAGACACTAGACCTCTGCACGGGACATAAGCCACAAAGGTAAGTGGTAACAAAAAAAACCAAACACACAAAACAAAAAACAAACAAAAAAACCCACCAAACCACCACCAATAATCTCACCAATGTCTTTTACTCTATCTCTGGTCCATCTATACCAGAAGTCCTCTGAATCAGCAGCCAAATTCCAGACATACATCGCATCTATAGAAAATATACTACTCCACATGCCTGTAATGTGAAAGACATAATAGAAACTGATTGATGGAGTAGTCTCAGAAGAATTTTAATTGGTACATACCTTCAGTCCTTCCCCTTGGATACTTCCTTTCTGTCTGAATGGATATATTTGTGGGTATGCTTCCCAAGCATGTCCTTGCGAATGCAAACTCACACCTGCTCAACCTGTTTGCTGGTGTCTCCCCAGCACTGTCCACCTCAGCCCATGTGCTCACTCACACCAGCTGCCTCCTGAGTACTCCCTCTAGGGAATAGTCACCTTGCATATAGCAGATCCGAGTCTCTGAGAGCCTCTTCACCAACCTTCCCATAAAGAATTCACTTCCAAAATGTTCCGCACGAATAGATGCTCCGTATTTCAGGAGGCCAACTTCATAGGGAGTGAACTCCAGCCACTCTACAGCAACAGCAACCAGATCATGAAAAGCCAAAAAACATGTCAACTATTGCTAAACAGAAGAGTATCAGAAAACAGGACCAAACCATGAAGGAGAAAATGGCTAGTTCCTAACATGCTGTTCACCAGCTCTGTGTGTATCCATGCTTCACACAGTACTAACACCATAAAGGTCTTTTCACATCAAGGGAAGGTGGTATCAGGCTGTGATACAGCAATCCCCAGCAGATAAACCCTGGTCTGAATGAACCCATAGGAGTTCCTTGCAGGCAATCCTACCCAAAAGTACATATTGCTCATGTATGACTCATTCCCCTTAGGTTATCAACGACAGAGAACTTAGCATTCGCTCAGCCTGTACTCAGCTGCTGATATTAAAGAAATACTGTGAAAAAACAATACTAGACAAAATTGTGATTTTACTGCCAATGGATCCAAAATTCAAGGTTTTCTCTTTAATTGTTCAAAATAAGACCACGTGGAAAACTCATAAGAATGAGTTCCATTATGAAGTTTTGGTGACTAGGATAAATTGTGAGTTTGGCATCCTGTCTGCTATAGCAATATTTTCATTTCTAGCAACATACAGAAATCAAATTCTGAAGGCTGAACATGTTTAGATTTGGTTTTATTTTCAAAGATTTGTCAGGATTGTCTGAAATTTTAAAAGGGTGGGGTTTTTGCTGTTAGAGTGAAAGAATCAAGAAATGGCCTAGGCTGGCCTTAGAGATCATCTACTCCAACCTTCCCCTTGTGGACAGGGATGCTTCTCAACTAGACTCAGCTACTCAAGGCCTCATCCATCCTGGCCTTGAACATTCTTAGGAAGGAGCCATCCACAACCTCCCTGGGCAGCCTATTCCAGAGTCCCACCACCCTCATACTGAAGAACTAGAAGGACTGTTGTGTTTCTAAAGCTGAATACATGCATTATTTTTTTTTTTTTCAGATGACCCAGATTATAAAGTTGTTAAGAAATCTAAATCAGAACCATTACCTCTGAATGCCTGGGCACTATAGCTGGACTTGAGGTTGATGGCCACATAGATGGGCAACGGGTTCTGACCGTTGTCCACCGCCTGCCGTTGGTCCGAGAGTCTATGCTCATCTTTCTGGGTTTGATTAAAAATGGTTTATGGAAAAAGGTGAAAAACAGCTTGCACACGAAATAATATGATATGAATTGTCAGCTTTATCCAGGGTCTCCTTCCCGTACCCAGCTCACTGGATATTTTCAGAAATATCTGCCATGAGATACTCTAAAATTGGCAAGTATCCCAGAGGAAGCAGCTACACCCTGTGTGGGTTCTCAGGTTTTGAGATATGCAGAGAAGTGGATTGTAGATTCAACAAGGACAAAAAAAAAAAATCACAGGAAGAAATAGGTGGCTAAGTGAAAGTTAAAGCACTTTCCTTGCCTAGATCTCAGTGAGCAGTGCTGATCATACTTCAAGGTATTTTGCAAGCATATTATAGAATCATAGAATGGTAAGGTTGGGAGGGACCTCAAGGATCATCTAGTTCCAACCCCTGCCATAGGCAGGGACACCTCCCACTAGCACAGGTCACTCAAGGCCTCATCCAATCTGGCCTTGAACACCTCCAGGGAGGGAGCAGCCACAACCTCCCTGGGCAACCTGTGCCAGTGCCTCATCACCCTCACTGGAAAGAACTTCCTCCTGACATCCAGTCTAAATCTTCCCTCTGCCAGTTTAAACCCATTGCCCCTAGTCCTGTCATTGCAAGACCTTGTGAATAGTCCCTCCCCAGCCTTCCTGTAGGCCCCCTTCCGATACTGGAAGGCTACTCTAAGAACAGATCTTATTGCACGTGACGAGTTAAAATGTCCTTGTATAAGCATAAACCAGAAGGAAATTATTGGAATTAGACTATTTTTGAAGTACCACATTTTTAATTACTCTTTCTTAAAATTTGAAAACCTACTTGAATCATCTCCTTATGCAGTCTGTAAATAATTCACTTTATATATGCATATCTTCCTTTAAGCTAGTGAACCAATTTCTTTCAGGTATTTGTCTCTTCTAGTCAGATTTACCAATATGTAAAGTGGTTAGTCCACATTTCAAAATAATTCTTTTCTCAGGATTTGTTTTTAAGAAGAAAGAACACCTTTGAGTGCAAAGCCACGGCTCCTTCAGTTCAAGGTGAACGTTACTTTAAGAAAGAGCACTGTTCTAGCAGTGGATCTGAACAGACAGAATCTAATCAACCACAAAATAATTTATTTACATTAGTGGTACTGAATGAATTTATTTTCTTCTCCTTTGTAGCTATAGAATCTCATCAGATTCTGAGGGGGGAAAAAAAAAAAAAGAAAGAGAGAGAGAGAGTAGTACCTTATCATGCAGCATGGATTCAATGACAAGCCCCCAAAGATCTATGAAGGAAGTGTTATGTCCTTCTTTGGTCCTCTCCATCAAGTCATTATAATAGTACTTCAGACAATCCAAAGAAAAACAGCAGATCTTGGACTTGGTTACTTGCTTGCGAGCCTCCTTTATTGCATCTTCCAGATATTTTTGTGACCAGTTGGCATCTTCATACAAGTTTGCCATTGTCCTGAAGAAATATCATAAGAAAACAGTGAAAGAGGTATAATGCTGTGCTTTGGCTTCCTGCTTGTCAGTTTCTTCATTCTTACAGGGGGCACAACTAAATATTAAACACGCCTAAAATACTCTCATTTCAAGAGCAAACAAAACCTCCAAGCTTTTCAGGCTTTGGTAATAAAAGTTCATGTAGGATCAAAAATGATCTGAGAAATTGAAGCGGGGAAAAAATGTACTCAAGCTATTAAAAACAAAGACTCTATACAAGTCCATTTCTTGAGATGTAAGAAGTATTCCAGGGAGCAATCACTATTAGTTTGCTCAAGTTCTACATTTATTCCCAAGTATCTGCTGACAGCTCTTGTTAATGAGAGAACTGAGCAGCTCTTGGGTCTTGGGCATGTCCTTGTATGGCCATTCTTACTTGCCCTCTTGAAATCATAACGCAGACAGGTACACTCAGACTTCCACATACATACAGAGAAGATAAAAGAATTTTGCCACATAGTTAGACAAACACGTCATTAAATTTTGGATTTATATAACAGACTGACACACAGCTCAGCGCAAAAAGCTCTCCATTTCCAACCAGGTGCAGAGGAGTGAAGCTACCTAGAATCCATTTGATTAAATACTTATTTTAAGTATACTTAAGTACTTATTTTAAGTATACTTAAGTATACTTATTTTAAGTGTAACATCACTTTTTTTAACATCATCTGCCCACTGGGAGAAGAGAGTACGTGATGATGAGCAACCATAGCTGCAGTCTCTCCAGAGTCAGTAACCTGGTGTCATTTATTGAACAGTCTGTGACAGCATTAATTCTACTAGCCTCAAATACATCTTTTACCAGAAGGAGATGCATTCTAACTCCAAAATGGAAGGGAGAATAGCCAGCAAATGACAGGCATAAAATCTTCTTCCCATCTTTCTTCAATTTCCAGTCTAAAGACAGATTTGTTGCGTTCAGTCTAAGGTATAATTGATAAAACGTGAAAAGGTAATAGAGCATTTTCATGGAAATATCAGGCATGGACTGTGTCAGGGTAGCAACAAAAGCTGCTGCTGAATGTGACTGTCAGTTTTATACTCACTGTGCTTTGTTTCTCTGCTCTAGGTGGACAAGGAGGAGATTGTGGGGAAAAGAGAAATGTTTTTGCTTTGCTGATTGACATAGAAGCTGTCGGTGCTGTATGAATAGCCACCAGTATTGAGTAGAGAATACAAGCATAAACCTTGTTTGGATCATTCTCACCATGTGGTACCCGATAAACCACCAATGTAGGTAATGCAGTCCAACAGATTGAGTTTTTGGAGACCCAGCAGGCTGCCATACATCGCTGTCAGCGACCTCGTCCCTCCCCCAGTTGTTGTGATGGCCACCACGGGTACCTGTTCAACACAGCAAGGCGCGAAAGGCATGCACGCATTAGAGACAAGCAATCCTTCTTCATGCAGAAATCAGATAACAGGAACTGATACAAGCAGTGACGTTACTTTGTGCAAGAAGGATGTGATTGTTGCCACACGCTTCTGTTGCCACAACCTGTCTGATGGGAGAGGGAAGGTTTATGTCTTACCCACTCAAACGGGGTGGGAGGAAGGCTGTTTACTTAATACGTAATTGGAAATCAACCTCATCGCCCTGGAATTCTTCCCAAAGTGTATTATTAGAAGCTATCACAGAAAACGCAGTATTTGCCATGCCAGAGCAGATTAGGGATCCGTGATTCCGCCTCGAACAATGACCAGAGCCTCAGAAGAATGCACAGCACCCTGTAATCAGCCAGACCGCACAATAGCCAAAGCCTTCCTGGCCTCAGGCCACTAATTACTTATGTCCTGAAGCACAACCATCAACAGGGCTTCCCCCCTCCAAGGTCTCAGTGTAATTGAAGCAACAGACTATTTTCTCTTAATCTTTTCCTGATCTAGTACACCCTCTGTTTCCCTTAGCATCACAAATCGTATGGATGTTTTTAGGCCCTCTGGAATAAAATGTCTATTTATACCTTTTTCAACTATTAGCTTCTAATTTCATCAAGTAATTGCTGTCAATGAATACAGGTCAAAGAAAATATTTATCCCATTCTACGAAATAAAGGGGGAAAGGACCAATAAACAAGACAGAAGTTCTTCCTACTCTAATCTTGACAGGAACTTAACATCTAGGAAATGATGTGAAATGGTAACAAGGAAAAATCTGATCACATCTTAACTAAAATTAGATTTTTTTTTTTTTAAATATAGCTTCATTTTTCATAGAATCATAGAATGGTAAGGTTGGAAGGAGATCTCAAGAATCATCTAGTTCCAAGCCCCTGCCATAGGCAGGGACACCTCCCACTAGTACAGGTCACTCAAGGCCTCCTCCAACCTGGCCTTGAACACCTCCAGGGAGGGNTTCAGATACCAGAAGACTACTCTAAGGTCTCCTGGAAGCCTTCTCTTCTCCAGGCTGCAGAGCCCCAACTCTCTCAGCCTGTCCTCATAGCAGAGCTGCTGCAGCCCTCTGATCATCTTCATGGCCCTCCTCTGGACCCACTCCAACAGTTCCATGTCCTTCCTAAGATAGAAACATTTTGCTTGTATTTTTGTTATTTTCATAGCCTTTCCTACTACTAATTTGGCTCTTTTCATTATCAATTAAAATTCCATTTATAATTATTAGGATTTTTTTTTTTTTAGTTCAAATGTAAGGCAGTTGACAAGGAAGCAGGGAGTTTGGAGGTTAAATTCATGAATAGCTTGGGGCTTACCATTTTAGTCCTACCACCTCAACTACTTTTTAATGTGTCAGGAAACTCTTAGGCATGCAAAAACTTTTATTTCTAATGTAAATCTTTGCTCTGAAATCCAAGATATTATTTTTTAAAAAAAACAAACAAACAAAAAAACAAAAAAAAAAACCCAAAAAAACCCCTGTGTATTTTACACAGCACTGTTTCTCTTAATCATCAGCTAAAGAGGATTCTTACTGTTGGTATGTTTGTACTTTTCTGATTTTCAACAACCTAGCTACACATAAGTAGTTACAAAGCTTGTCACTGAATTATGGAGGCAGAAGCAGGAGCTACAGTGATAGTGACAATTTCAATCAGCTATTTCATTTCTACAACTCCCCGATGATGTTAGATTCCTCTTTTCCAGCTTGATGGTTTTATTGTAATGGCCAGTTTTCCCAACAGCACACCTTTTCTGCTGCAGAAACCATGACAAATACTATGACCACCATCCCATCTTTCTTATTGAGCTAAGGCACATGATTGCCCAGACAGCATCTTCCAGCTGTTCTGCATTTGCACAGCATAAATTTTCTTCCTGAGACTCATGAGCAACATTAAGGATAAACAGGAATTCTGTGATTCTGTCATTCTGTGAATGGGTTAAACTGAGGAGCTGTTGAGAAGTTTTTGGTTCTGCAAAGGCATTATCCTGCCAGCCATGCTCTACTTCATGAAACATCTGCTACTTCTATAGTTCACAGAATCACAGAATCACTGAACTTTAGAGGTTGGAAAGGACATCCAGAGATCATTTGAGTCCAACCCCACTGCCAAGGCAGGATCCCTTAGGGTAGTTTGCACAGGAACACATCCAAGTGGGTTTTGAAAGTCTCCAGAGAAGGAAACTTCACAACCTCTCTGGCCAACCTGTTCCAGGGCTCTGTCACCCTCACTGTAAAGAAGTTTCTCCTCATGTTGAGGTGAAACCTCCTATGTTCNAATACTTCAAGCCTCTTGTAATCATTGATTGCCTTCTGCCATAAGCAGAAAGGAGCTTCCTGCGTCCATCCAGTGGCTAAGCAGGATAATTAACTGCAAGCGGTGTAAGTGACCGCACAAACCTTCTCTGCCAGTAAAAATGTTTGCTTATGCTGGTTGCCTTTAAAGTGTTCCAGTTTTGCCTGTTCCCTGTATGTATACATTTCCAAACCATGTGTTTTTGAACCTTCTATATAAGTTTTGTGGCGAGATTTAATGTTAACAAACAGTTTTCATAGTTATTAACAATCTCTGCCTGGACATCAAAATTAACATAATTATTAATTTTGAATCATTTCACTACAATCTCCTCTCAGTCTTCTCTTCTCCAGACTAAACAGCCCCAGGTTTCTCAGTCTCCCTTTGTAGGGGAGATGCTCAAGTCCCCCAGTCATCCCTGTGGCTCATCTCCTGCCCTACAACTGCAGGATTCGTTAAGCTGTTTTTTTAATTATTATTTGTAGTTTCAAATTGTGATCCAGGCCCAGATCCCCAGAGCGAAGTAGTACCAGGGACTATATTGACTTGCCTCATGGTCTTTCAGGTCCTCCTCCAAATTCAGAACCTTTTTCAGAGCAGCAGCAACGTGTTTCTTCCTTTTCCATAAGAACTCCCGCTCTTCCGCACACAAGCCAAATCCCAAGCGCACATCCAGGTTTCCCGAGCTGGAATAGACAATGAGACTAATCAATGTACACATCATTCATAGCTGATATCAAGACCTTTACAGCACATAGTCAGTGAACTCCACAGATCACCTGCAAACCAAGATATTTCCAAGTCTATATGTACATGAACGGAAGAAAAAGCAGCATTTCAATTGCCAGTAAGGAGCAGTAGTGAGGATGAAAGGAAATTTTTCAAGGTGCCTTAGATTTCTTGTGAGCATGAGTACAAAGACAAGACACACCAGCCAGGGAGCAACTCTTTTCTGTACCCATTCCTTTTTGTCACCATGACATCCCAGAAAACTCAAGTGATACCACCATCACTTCCCCTCAGATTTTGACATTCCCCTAACTGTGTTTAAAGTAAAAGTCCTAATAATCAGTGTGAGAGAGCTTGGACTGCAGAGCAAGTGTCTCTTCCTGCTCAGCCTATCCTGTGAAATCCAGTTTTCACCTGTGTGCTGAACAGATTTCTAGTTAAACATCCACAAGCTTCACCCTGAAATACATAAGAATGTCCATCATATTTCCCACATGGATGGATACGCTGAAGTTTCTCCCTTAAGAAATGTGAAGCACAAGCCAAAAAAGATTCAGGGGGAAAAAAAAAAACCCATACATATACAAATTCAATCAAATGAAAGCTACTTGTATCTTCAACAGCACAAATATTCTTATCACTGAGTAGAACAGTCGATATTGACCAAATCTGAGTCACATCACCCTCTGGTGGCTACAGATTCTATGCCAAACTTGCTTTGATCAGTATTTCACAGACATGGATGTTTCAAGTGTTATTGTTAATAAGGTCTGTTCTGCAGCAAATTCAGTACATCACAGTGTCATTTTAAACGTGGAATAAGGTCAATTGTTCCACCTTATAAAAACAAAGAACTTTTTTTGGGGCAGTTTAAAATTTCTCTTTCTCTCTCTATAAACCTCTGTTAGATTTACATTTTAACATAATTTGTTAAGGGCCACAATTGAGTAGGTAGCTCTTCTCCCTATGCTCTGAATTTCACCTACAGAAACATGCTCTGAAAACCAATCTTGTTTCCCTTCTGTATTCCACCCAACAATAAGACTGCTGTGAACCCTACAAAGTTTTCAGCTGTACCACAATTTTCATAGAATCATGGAATGGTTTTGGTTAGAAGGGATCTTTAAGGGTCAGCTAGTGCAACCCCCCTTCAGTGAGCAGGGACATTTTCAACAAAACCAGGTTGGTCAGAGCCCAGTCACAGTATCACATACACAGTATCACAGTATAGCAAGGTTGGAAGAGACCTCAAAGATCATCAAGTCCAACCCACTACCACAGACCTCAAGACTAGACCATGGCACCAAGTGCCACGTCCAGCCTGACCTTGAGTGTTTCCAGGGGTAGAGCAGCTAATACCTCTCTGAACAACCTGTGCCAGTGTCTCAACCAACGTCATTGTAAAATCTACCCCCATAGCTTAAAACCATCACTCCATGTTCTGTCACAACAGGCCTTAATTAAAAAGATTGTCCCCATCTTTCATATAGGCCCCCTATTAAGTAATGAAAAGCCACAATAAGGTATCCCCAAAGCTTTCTCTTCTCCAGGCTGAACAGCCCAAAATCCCTCAGCTTTTTTTCAGAGGAGTTCCAACCCTAATGGGGGGGTGGTCTCATCAGAGTGGAAGGGGAGAATCACCTCTCTCAACCTGCTGGCCATGCTGCTTTTGATGCAGCCCAGGATACAGCTGACCCTCTGGGCTGCGAGCAGACATTGCCAGCTCATATTCAGCCTTTCATTCACCAGTAACACCAGCCCCCTTCTCCTCACAGCTGCTCTCAATCCCATCATCCCACAACCTGTGTTGATACTGGAGATTGCCCGAACCCAGGTGCAGGACCTATAATTGATGCAATTCTGTCCTTGAGCATGGATCAGCAGAGGTAGGGCTGGCCAGGTCTCAGCTCGCATTCTGCTCAGTGAAGCAGGAGAGGGACAGAAGCCAGACTGCTCTGTGGTAGTTTTGGTGACTTTGAGAAGTTGAAGTGGGTTAGAGTTCATTTCAGTCATTATGTACATCTGACTGTCAGTATAAATGAGCAGCTTTGCTCATGTCTAGGAACAATATTCCTAAAACAGGCTGATTTACTCTGAAGAAACCTACTGAGGTTTGTATACTCATCTTGAACTGCATGATCCTGTAAGCGCAGTAGACTCAGACTTACCTCAGACACCACATGAGTAGAAGAGCAAAGCACTCATGAGGTGTGTGTTTGTCTCTCCACCTATGACAGAAAATCCCCTAGACAGCTAGTTTAGAGTAGTCCTGGATGATAGGACAAAAAGAGGCTATCTTACCATTTCCGTGCTGTCAGGCACAAGTGAAAGGAATCATCCTAGAAATCCAGAAAATAAAGCTAATTATCACCAAATTTTAAAATATTCCTTTGCTCCAAACTCAGGCCATGCTCTTTCAGTCAGAGAGGAGGTTCTAAAATAGTAATTCACATAGCTGAGGACATTATTTTGGTACAATTAACTTAAGCCTCACTCCCTGCTCTGGTACCAAATTCTGTTATATAACAAACCTAATCTGGGGGTGCTGGTGTGCTACAAGCTTGCATGTTACACCAGCTCATAGTGAGTACANGAATTACATTAAAAAATACATACAAAAGCATTCTCAACATGAGTACTTAAAAAGTTAAGATCTAAATTAAGCTTGTATTCTGGGTTGGTTGGTTTTGGTTTGGGAGTTTTGATTCATTTGTTTGGATTTATTTTTTGTTGGCTTTTTTTTTTTTTTTTATTACTATCCATTCTGGAATTACATTTATACACACACACACACCAAAAAAAAGGTATTATTGAATTATGTGCATGTCCCAGCCATTTTTATTCCTTGAAGCCCCTTAATTCTAATTTTGGACTTCAAGCTTGCCATGGTTTTCATATAATTATTGCTAGCATACCTGCTCCCTTAAAAGTGGGTCTGTTTGCCTTCATTTTTTTTTTTTTACATATTTTCAAATAATCAGTGTACTGTTTTACACAGTGGCATTGCTCACTTGACAACTTTATTTCTAGCAGGACAGTATCAAGCACGTGTAGTGGGTTAGCAACTTTTCCCCACCACCACTATTGGAATTTACCAGACTAGCTCAGACAGCTTGGAAATAAGATGAAGCTGTGTTTACAGCACAGCAAAATTTACAAGCATGTGTACACAATATATTCACAAGTATTTACAATCATACACACATTAGAAATAATACAGAAATTCAAACTCCCTCCCAGACAAAGAGAACTGCCCAAGAAGGGCTTGAAGCTACCCTCTCTCTTTCTTTCCAGACAGACAAACAAAACAAGCAGCAAAGCTTACATTGTTATGTGTTACCTGAGATTAGTGGAGAGATATTAAAGCAGAGTGAGAAGGAAGCTAATAAATCCAGCATCCCAGACCAGAGTGGAACAAATTGTTTACTTTTTGGCTTTTTATCCCCCTCAGCAAACCAATGAATGATACAGGCTCCATAATTATTTTCTTTTTACAACCAATGATCTCATTTCTGTCATTCATAGAATCATAGAATCAAGATACCTCCAAGGTCATCCAGTCCCACCTATCACCCAGCCCTATCCAATCAACTAGACCATTAAAATATTCCAATTAGCCCCAAACCAGCACAGCAAGTTTTGAAAATATTTATTCCAAACACTTCACAGCACTTACCTCTTCTACTATTATTTCCTTCTGCAAAGGGAGCGACCTCAAAGGGAAAGAAAGGACCCCAGATTTCTCTGTTTCATTCTTTTCTGCCACCTGCAACAGTGTAAAAAGTGGTAGGGAAGTGCACATGAAGGATTTGTCATCTCTAAAACTTCTCCTACTAAGAGGGCTAGTTCAGTTCTCTGGCTACATTAATTGCTTCTTCCAACTTCATTGAGGTTAGCAGTAACACACAGAAGGAGAATGCACCTCTTCTGGTAATGTGATCTCCAGTCTTGTCTGGTCATTTATGACACAGTGAAATGTGATGATCCTAAGGCTGCCATCAGAACCCAACAAAATCTTCTGACTTCCTTCGTGGGATCCTTCCACTGTAAATGTAAGCTCCAGGTCTAAACACAGAGAACAAAGAGAATTTTTAACCATTCCAAGCAAACACATGTAACTGATGAACAGGACCTGCTTCTACTCTGCATGCTTTTTACCTGAGTTTTCTCACACAACAGGTGACTGAAACAGCTTGAAAACTGATATAAAACACCTTGGTGGAGCTCTGTAAATACTAATGTACAGAAACCACTCTTTTTTTTTTTTCTTTTTTTTAATACTGTCCCTTGTTATTTTGTAGGTGCTTTCTATGGATAAATAAAGCCATGATTTAGTTTTAAAGGCATTTTGGATTATTCACAGTATCACCAAGGTTGGAAGAGACCTCAAAGATCATCAAGTCCAACCCATTACCACAGAGCTCAAGACTAGACCATGGCATCAAGTGCCATTCACATGGAATGAGAGAAGTGTTTACTTGATGTCATTTACATTTTATTGTATGTTGTGTCTGCTACAACAGTCAAATGATTCAGACCCAAAAAATCAGGCAGATTCCTTGGCATGTACCATCATGTCACCAAAACTGAAGCAACCTGGCAACCCAAAGGCTCTGTTCCTTGTGTGGCAAAGCAAGAGAGGTCATACCCTGTTCTCTTGTAAGATCAGGGTGAAGAGGTGTATAATTTTAGGTCACTAACCTTTCCTCTCCACATTACATTTCAGTCTGAAACTTTCTATAATGCAACTCAGCCACTCAGAAAATGCTACCATTTTCTTCAGAAAGGTCAATTTTCCATTTATTCTTCATCTCAAAACAGCCCCAACATTTTTTTTTTAATTTTTTTTTCCCCCTGAAGAGCAACTTTACATAAGCTACTGGCTATTTCAATGAACTTAAAGACTAAAGAGTCCTGCCACATTCATTAAAGCTACATTTTACAGGCAAGGTCCTGACTTGGTTTGCTTTAATACATTTTTACATGTAAACTTAGGAGCTTAAGTTTATTAATTTTGCTTAAGCAACAGCAAAAAAATCTCTTTCAGAACCCTGAGTATGAACAAACTTTTTATATGCTCAAATCCAACTTAAACATACAGGATAAGATTTCTACATATTAATTATAAGATCATTTTAAAAGAAGATCCAACTTAGTTTAAAAAAAATTCATTTTGAACAAGCAATAAACAAAACCAATTAGTACTTTTTTCCCCCCCCCATGGTTTTAATTCTAATATGTGGCTGCATTTTGCATTGGTTTAAGATGTGCCTTAGAACTAAATACCTGACTGACTTGAATTTTGACATGCAATTGTTCTGCAAGGTGGGGCACAGTGAAACCAGTGCATTGTGTGACACAACCAGAGTCACATGCACAACAGATCATTCATTTTTCAACATCTCTTATAACAACTGAATCACAGCAGAAGCACAATAGGTTAATGAAGCAATAACCTCACTTGTGGATTGCTGCTTCAGCTTCCCTGTATCCACTCTAACCTCCAAACAGGAAACCTCACGTGCCTGTAGCAAGAGAAGATAAATGATGATTGATAGAAGTGTAAATGTCATTGTTAGTGGTACATACTGTTCTCAACCAACCCTTCTAGATGATCAATGAGCAACACAATTATTATGTAATACTATGTCTTCAGATAACAGGAGATCAATAGTGACATGGTATATTTTCTAAGTTTGAAAGTGAAGTGGAACAACTCATGAGCTGCTTGAACTTCAGAGACAGTCAAGTAAAGAATAATAGAATCACAGAGTGGTAGGGGTTGGATATGGGGAGCATCTAGTCCAACCCTCTGCTGAGGGAGCTGAGGTTGTTCAGCCTGGAGAAGAGGAGGTCCAGGGGAGACCTTATTGCTCTCTACAACTACCTGAAAGGAGGCTGTAGCCAGCTGGGGGTTGGTCTCTTCTCCCAGGAAACCAGGGACAGAACAAGAGGACACAGTCTCAAACTGTGCCAGGGCAGGGTTAGGCTGGATGTTAGGAAGATGATCACAGAAGGAATGGTTTGCCATTGGAATGGACTGCCCAGGGAGGTGGTGGAGTCACTTAAAAGGAGACTGGATGAGGCACTGGGTGCCATGGTTTAGTTAGTTATAAGGTTTCCAGAGTTAAAAATATGAACACAGGAAAAATTGCAAAAACTATACGTTACCACAAGTACTCCATTAGTAATAATGGCATCAGGATACTCCAGCCTGGAAAATAAAAGAGAAAATATTAATTTGTGGGTGGGACAGCTCGAAGAAATATTTAAGTCTGTGAGTTAGCACATCACTCATTTTAACCTCATCAGCTTAGGCATGTCTGACTTTAACATTCTCACTCAAAAACTGTTTGAAGTTTTCATCAAACATAATTCTGGATGACAGGCTAAATAACAAGTTTCCCCATCCACTCATGCCAGAATAGGAAAATGAGCTTTTACTCCTGTGGTGTTTTATACCATGTAATGAATTCTGATGCATGACATAGTGAGGCTGGAGGATGCTGCATCCATCCTGATTGTTTTGACAGTTTGACTGAACTTTTTTTAGCTGAAAAACTCATACACTTTTTAAGATATTGACAGTTTTCAAAATATCACCTTAGCAGCAGCAGAGATCACACCTCTACAAAGTCATTTGCAAAACACACATGAGATTTTAATGGATGACTGTCTGCGTGTCCTGCTTTGAGGCTAATTGGAATATTTTACTGAGAGAAATTAAATCCTTGGCTGTGAGAAGAAAAAAAACCAACAGTAACCTATATCACTCATTCTTCTGCTGAGAAGTGCAACTAGTCAAAATATAGATAAGACACTTCTCACATACTGCTCAGTTAGTTCTCAGTTGTTCTTCTTTCTCTCTGGTAGTCTGTGGTTGTTTTCTTCCTTAACTCTAATCTGACCTAAGCCTTTATTTTCTCTAACCTCCTTGTCAGCTTTTTATTGACATCTCAGCTCAGATCTCTCCAGATTTATCACATGAGAGATACAGGGATTGAACTGGTTATTTCTGAAGGGAGGGAAAGGGAGGAAAGGGTGGAGGAGGTTTGGGTCGGGAGCCTCCTGGCAATCTGATTGTTTTGGAGGGAATTTTGTGTTTCTGCATTACTTTTAACTTGTATATAACTATATATTGTGTGTGTGTGTGTGTGTGTGTATATATATATATGCATGCTTATAAATTGTGCTAAACTTCATTCCTTAACTTCCAGATGGCTGAGTCTAGTCTGGGTGATTTCATTGTGTGAGGGGGCAGGTAACTTCCCAACCATCACACCACATAGATGTGTTTCCACTTCTCCATCTAGGGGCAGAAGTGGATTTGTATACAGCAGAAGCCAATTTCTGTGTTTTAAAATCTTTTTCCTTCAGCTAAATCAGTCACTGTCTCATTAAGGATAACTTAAAACCTGCTGTTTTATTACATTGGAGATGTAAATCCACACAGTATCTCAACAGCCCAGGTAGGTCCAAAGGGATTGCATACATACATAAAATGGTAAGGATTGAGCACCAACTGCCCAACTTGCCTCAGACAGTATGAGCTGTTTACTCTGACTTTACAAGTCATGGATTACACCTTCCATAGTATCACATACTTACATAGCTGAGATATGTATTTTATCTCAGCTGAAACCAGGCACAACAGCTTACTTTAAAACCAGACTAATTATATTACTACTATCCACTTTGAGAGAATGTTTAGCACAACTGTTATATTTCTATGTAAACAAACATGAAAATAGCCTTGTAAAATTTTCCCATGACAAAGAACTCTCCCCAAACATCAAAGCTCATAAACACTTTAAAATTTCATTTCCAGATCGGTATTTTTCTTTAGGAAGAAAACATTAAGTGGCTAATGACAGTGCAGAACACTCAGGAAAAACTTTGAAGTGAAACAAACTAAACCACCACCAAAAAAACCAGCACCCAATCCCCCTAGAAAACAGTTATACACCAAAATGGAATTCAAAGAATATTAGCCAGGAATGGGGAAAAAATACTCCGTGTTTCTACATACATTGAGGCAAATGGGTTTAAGCACCCCCACATTTTGTTTCAGACACAAACTTTTGCACTTAATTACTATTTTTTAATCACATAGTTGTAACATTGCACGACATATGGTGTTACTATCCTCAAACATTTCATTTTAAAAATTAAGGAAAGCAGAGAATAAACACAGTAGATATTAAAAGACATCAGCTTTGTCAAACCAGCACACGTAGCCTGGTGAGATGAAGGTGGAAAGATAGGAAAAGATGTATCTTCATGGGGGTAGGTATTGACTAGAGTGCAGTACTATGTGAGGTATTGGTATCAGCAAGTTAGACTTAGGAGGTCCAAGGCATGACTTTCAAACAGGGTGGAAGAACCTTCCATGACTTGGAAGGCTCCTGAGAAGAACCAGGACAACACAGGTGTTAAGCACTGACATCTGAAATGTCCCTCTTGAAGTGTCACCTCTGCAGTCACTGTTGTAAGAAAGTCAAGCTTCTGCTGTCACTTGTTAGCTACTCTCTACACTGCACTTACAACCTTTATATCCCACATTTCAAGGCTTCTGCTGATCACAGCATAAGAAAGATGCTTCTAATATTTTTTTGTAATTATTTTTAGACTGGTGATCTATAGACCTGTTTTACAAAGACCAAGGGCTCTCAGCTTTCTCCAGAGCTTTGGAGATCAGCTGTGACTAGAAACACAGATGAGAAGAACTGTTACTATTCAGGTTAAAAGGGACCTTTGAATATTCTTCCCGTCTTTGGCACACTGAACAACAGCTTCTCAGGATTAGCTGGCAATTTCCTTATCAACCAACCTGCTCTTAGGCAGCCCTTGTTACGTGTACCAACACTGCTATGCTCTCCTCCATCACAGTTTGTGATTCGTTGTCTTTTTTAATGCAGACCTCAGGTTTATTATGAGAACTGGAGGCATATTGTGGCCTGTGGCAGGAGGAGGCAAAAACAGGGATCCTGGGCACCCTTCTGCTCTAGATGTCTATTGAAGAGATGGCTAAGACTGCAATGGACTCTGTGAGCCCAGGGATCACTTCCCAACACTTGGTACATTTCAGACTTCTGCCTTCTCATTTTTAGATCATGCCTAACTCGTAATGAAGTGGGCAACACAGTATGGGAATTACAGGCACTCAAACTAGTATTGCATTTCACATTTTGAAATGCAGCACTCCAGTGGTGTGCTACATTTCAACAGAGAATCTGCAGGTTTTTTGACATTTATCTACAAAATCTTAGTTTTGTCATATCAGATCCGGCTTCTCCTTTTAGTAGCTTCCACACAGTGAAGGATCCCTTTCTGAGCTTTCTAACTACCCACAAAAAGGATGGAAGAGGGCATTATTTCAGAAAAGAAAATTGTATTCACCTCATAGATTGTTTGTTTATCATCTTTTTTAACCTAAAACTTTGGCCTTCAGTTCTCCTTGAGGCTCTGCAAATTCCCACCACAAAGACAAACAGGACATTCAGCCTCTGGTAGATGGGGACTTAGCCTGCTCTGAGAGTTTCTTCAGCAGTGCTCAAAACACAAATCTAGCATGGATTTGCTGGCCACCCCACACATGGGGCAAATTTCTCAAAGTAACACAGCAGAACTTCAGAAAGAAAAAAAAAGACTTTTATTTTTTTAAAAAGCATGCTTTTTCCATATCTCTTACTCATATTAATTAATATTTAACTTTTATACAACTTTTTGTACACCTATTTACATTTATTTGTGTTAAGTGGGCTTTGTTTTGAACATAGTCTTTCACAGTTGAAAAAGAATGGAAAGGGAGCTGAGATGAAAGGTTGTGTAGTAGAGGTCCTTCATTCTTCTAAGTGTTGGCTGAGATGTGCCTCCTCAACTTGGGATGTCTGAAAAACAGAAAAAGGCCAAAAAGAAGATCTGTAGACCAAACAAATACCCTGGTGCCCTCAGACTTCTTCTTGGAAACTCAAAGTACCTTTTGGTTCATTGGAAGTCTCTCTGTGGCCCCATCAGTGTCAGGTGTGGGCTTCAGAAGAGGTCAGAGGGGAGGGGGATGTTAAGCGAGCGAAGCCACCGAGTCAAGCGGGACCCTGTCCCTGTAGCCACCCGTAGAGGCTCATGATCATTCTGGACACTACCAGTGGAAACACAAAGGAGAGTCCACGTTAACTTTGATAATCATCAGAAAATAACACGAAAAGCACTAAGTATACAACTCAGCAGCCTGTGTACAACGACCTTACCTTTTCTGTCATTGCTGCTCGAGGGCAGCAGCTCTCCTGCCATCTGGGCGTGTGTTATGGGCCCATAAAGCACTGGGCGGGCGTTTGCAATCCCTTGGCTCAGTTGCTGGTGGAAAGGCACTTGGAGGAAGGAGCATGCCTTCCTCTTTGTGTCCTTAGGATCAAGCATCTGGCTCTCAGTGCCCGCCACGAGTGGTGGCGGCAGAGAGGTGGGTATTCGGAGGTACTGCAGGAGTGGCGTACGGGTGAGGCAAAACTAGAGGGGGTACACATCTTGCAGTTGTGGAAACCAAGCTACTGAAATGAAGGTTTTCTTCCATTTTGAATAAAAGGTAACGTGAAAGAATGCAGGAACCCATTTCAGGTAGCCTACCAGTGTATCATGAGGCAATGTTTACAATGTTCTTTGGTAAAAGTGACACTAAGCCATTTTTGCAGTGAGGCCCAATGGGCAAACGAGAATAGGAGTGACAAACCCAGTACTGTAGGTGTATTCATCTGAAATGCTGGGAAGAATGCACAGGCTAAAGCAGTAGATTTTACAAGTGGTAAAGGCTGAAATGAAGATACAGAAGGAATTAGAAACTAGTTCAGATAAATAGCGCCAGACAAAAAGTGCTGGTGGGAGTGATTCTTAATTTCAGATACAAATTGCCTTATATACTCAAAAAAAAAAGCATTTCTCATTGTTCCCATCACAATATCAGACTTGTAGGAAGTGTCCTACATGGTTAGCTGTACCTCTTAGCTCTGTGATAGGTTCTCCCACTCTGAATGTTACTCTCTGTCAACACATGTCACAGCCAGCAGTGCCAAAAGTCTCTTTTAAAACCTTATAGGCTTGTTTAACAGAGCAGTGGCCACTTTGGTCCATAGCTTTCTGGTGGCCCATCTCAGATACTTCGGTCTGTAAGAGGTTATCAGGGGAGCTCTTTAGTTTATCAAAGGTGATCACAGACTCACAGAATGTCAGGGGCTGGAATGGACCTTGAAAGCTCATCCAGTCCAACTCCCCTGCCAGAGCAGGATCACCTATACAAGATCACACAGGAACATGTCCAGGCAGGTTTTGAATATCTCCAGAGAAGGAGACTCCACAGCTCCCCTGTGTTCTGTCACCCTCACAGGGATAAATTTACACCTCGTGTTTACGTGAAACTTCTTATGCCTCAGCTTCCACCCATTGCCCCTTGTCTTGTCATTGGGCATCACCAAGCAGAGCCTGGCTCCATCCTTCTGGCACTCACCATTACGTATTTATAAACATTGATAAGGTCACCTCTCAGTCTCCTCTTCTCCAAGCAGCAGAGCCCCAGCTCCCTCAGTGTCTCCTTGTAAGAGAGATGTTCCATTCCCTTCATCATCTTTGTGGCTCTGTGCTGGACTCTCTCAAGCAGTTCTATGTCCCTGTTGAACTGGGGGCCCCAGAACTGGACACAGTACTCCAGATGCAGCCTCACCAGGGAATAGTAGAGGGACAGGAGAACCTCTCTCGACCTACTAGCCACAGCCCTTTTAATCCGTCCCAGAATGGCATTGGCCCTCCTGGCCACAAGAGCACATTGCTGGCTCATGGTTAACCTCCCATCAACTAGGACCCCCAGATCCTTTTCCCCTTTGCTTGTTGCCTTTCAACAGGTCAGACCCCAACCTATACTGACACCTGGGGTTGTTCTTTCCCAGGAAATCTC
>WBNM01037920.1:61154-77735 GCA_013399055.1 Ramphastos sulfuratus | reverse complement strand
ATATAGATATAGATAAATATATAAAGCAAAAATATATATATGTGTGTGTGTATATATATATATATAAAATATATATGTGTGTGTATATGTATATATACACATATATATGTATATATATATATGAGTGTGTGTATATTTCTGTAGAGGAAAAATTAAGATGATGGTCTCCAATCAAAAGCAACCAAAAGACATCACGCCCAGAGTGTGCAGCTGAATTGCCAGAACCATTTTTCTGTATGCACTCAGTAGAACTGGGTAAAATACAGAAGTGCTCCTAGACACAGAAACCATCAGGCAAGGCTTGTGTATCCCTTCTATCTCTGCCAAACCTACCAAGGGGTTTGCTATGTTTATATTTGGTTCCTCCCTTCCCACCCAATAAATCCAAAATGTTTGTGACCTCAGTAGTGCTACTTCAGCAAAAGAGGTGAAGCATATCTTTACTCAATAAGGCTTGCATCCCTTGAATAGAAAACAGCAGACCTAAGCAGAAGATCCCTGTCCCAAGGAAGGGCTGTAGCCACTAGGCTGGGCACCATTTTAAAGGAATAACCTCTGCTCAGCTCTTTGAAAGCAGGCATCTAGACCTCTGCTTTGTGCATCTCAAGGGGACAGTGGTATCTCCCTGCAACTCTAAGTGGTGCATGGAGATAGGATCTAAAAAGGGTGTTTCTGTGCTCAGCTGTCCTTGTTAGCTGGATATATCTGGATGTACCTGTTTATGCAGTTCTCTGCTCAGCTGTTACAATTTCCATTCTTGTGCATCTAACTCTCCAAATATATTGAATCAATTCTCAGTGCTTCACTCTAGGCTGTAGAGTCCTTTCCCATACTTGTCGTGGTAGGCCTAAACAGGCCAAATTAGGCTTGTACGTGTCCTGGCTTGCCCAGGCATGTTTTTCTGCTCTCCCTCCTTCTGTTTNCCTTCTGCCATAAGCAGAAAGTTGCTCCTTGTGTCCATCTAGTGAGCAAGCGGCGTACTGGCCGCAAGCGATATACTGACTGCAAAGCCTTCTCTGCCAGTTTAAATCGAGTTCAATTAATGTATATATTTAATAGTTATTTCTAGATCCTATTATAACCTGTATATAGTTTCCATAACGTTGCAAAGAGCCTGTTATTATTATTAAATGGTGATCGGGGTGATGTGAGTTCTGAATATTTAATATTAATAAACTATATATTAATATTCTTAAAATATCATCTCGTAGTAATTAATTACCCCTTCCATAACAATACTAGAGATTTAAAAGTCAGGTCTTATAACTCCTAACTTTTAGGAGCTTAAGGACTTTGTCAGGTTTAGCTGTCAGCAACCTAGTCACACAGAAAAGCTATTGGGGAGCATATTTTAAACTGGATAATCTGCTAGTAATAGGCAATGACTTCCACATCTTTGGCCTTACCATGCTGATGGCCATATCACAGGCTGGGTAAATTCTGAGGGCAGAAGCCTTACATGTCAGTCATTACTCACAATTCGACTTTCAACTTCTGTATTTATTTTGTCTGAGACATGATTGTTACCTCATAAACCGGAAACACAAGCCAGGAATTTTAATAATCACTGTTGAAACTACTTAAATATATGGGATTGCGAATGCAGGACTTGGTCACACTATCCTACGTCACATCAAGGTCCAATTAAATCCTGTGGCACACTTGTGCAATCCTCACATAGCTTGTCCCAAGGAAGCCAACACAGCATTCACAATCAAGAGTGCTCACCCACATGAATAAGAGTTACATAACCGGACTGTAAAATTGCTCTATTTCAGTAAAATTCCAATCTTCGAAGTCTTTTATATATTCCCCCCCACCCCACCTTGGGAAGAATAGTGTGAAACACACAACATTTCCAAGCTACATCAAGAGAAAAGACAGCTGCCAAAGTACAACAGGATGTCAGCTCTATTTGGAGCAGACCTCCCTTTACTTAGCGTTCTCTTCAAAAAGGAGTAGAAGTCACAGCACTACTTTAAAGCCTATGAAAAACAACAGCAACAACAAAAATCATTCATTCCTGTCAGAAAGAGTGGCAAGACCTTGAGAGACAGGTCATTGCCTTACTTCTGACTTGGCTCAGGTATGTAGCACCTTTCAACTTCAAAGAGTTTAGGAGCCTCAAGGGCAGGCAGGATTTCATGGCATTCCAATTTCTACCACATCGAGCAAGGTCAAATGCATAAGAAATGCTTTTCTTTGTACTACAGGTCTTGTATTTACTTCACTTGTTTAAAAATATCTTACAGCTGACTCTTACTAAGTCAGTAGAAATTACTGGAATTGTTCGGGAATAAAATCAAATGGAGCAGCAGTGATGCAAGACCTGCTCCTTTCCAAGAGCTGTATAAATCTTCCATGGCTTCAATGTGCCATTTTCATGTGATTTTTCTTCTCTTCCTGGTTATAGCTATAGCTGAGCTTGAGTGTTAGAATAAACACAAAACACAGGAGATGAAATCAAGTCAAACACTTCCCTGGTACAACATGGCTTTTTCTCAAGACCATGCTAGCCTGTAGTATTTTGATACAGGACAGTAACTTGAGTAATACAGAAAATATTACAGCTTAAGGGCACTATCAACATTTTCCCACCAAGCATTTTGCATATTCCTTTTAGTTTCAATATCCACTCGTGTTTATTTCACACACATCCCATGTGCCCTGAAGGTCACCTTGAAACTGATTCTAATAATGAAAGCTGGTTTCCTTAATTGAGTAACAAAACCATCTCAGATATTCTATATTTATATGTTTATTAACATAGAAAACAACCTTCGTGGCCAAAAAAAAACAAAACTAAACAAAACCAACAAAAACACAACAACATAAAAAACACAGCTCAGGTCCTTCCTGATTTTTGCATCTGTGAGCCTCAGTCAGGGCAGATGGAAGTGGCTCTGGGTCCTACTCAAAATTATATCTACTGTATTTGGGTCAGTTCTCCCACCCTCAGTACCCTTAAATACAAGAGGCACAATCTAAAGCTGCTGAACTGTACAGGTCTCACATCTAGTGACCTACTAACAATGCAGAAAGCACTAAGGGTGAAAAAACAGTTTGAAAAAATAGTTCAAGATCCTAAACACAGCCAAAGTTTACAGGATTAAAAGTAACAACCTTTATGATCCCAGAATACTTCCTTAGGGCTCCCTAAACATCATTTTAAATGCTACCTTCTGAAGAAACTCTGCACAATCTTCACCCCAGATTTTCACTTTGAACAGAGAAAGTGGCATCACACACTGACAATAAGAGCAAGTCTTCATGAGGAGGACCAAATTTACTGTCATCTGGGAGCATCTCTGGATCGCTGCAATGCTCCACACGGAATCAAAGCCCAAAACAAACTAGGCTGGGAACCCCCCACACCGCTGAAGCAAAGGAAAGAGTCCATCTTTCCAACTACAGATCCCCAGAGCTGCAGCTGGTAGTGGCAGCCCCAAACCCATTGCAAATGTCTGAAGACAGCCCCATGCCATTGTTGCCATTGCCACTGTTCAGATTCACTGGCTTGCAGCAGCTTAGCTGTTATATTTTCTTTTATGCTAATACATGTTAACACAAAGACCTGCTAATTGCTCAGGGGGTTTTTATCTGCTTGTGCGCAAAATTCACCTTCAGTTCAGTCATTAAAATCCACCTCGTTGCTCTTTTTTCACATTCAGAGAAGTTTGGCCACTGCTTCCACTCCTACAGGGCTGATGAGATTAGGCTTCTCAGGAGGCTGAACACAACACATTTATTTCACAGTTTTGCCTGATAGAATCATAGAATGGTAGAGTGTGGAAGGGGCCTCTGGAGATCATTGAGTCCAAGCTCCCTGACAAAGCTGGTGACACAGGAGCACATCTAGACAGGCCTTGAAAAGCCTCTGGAGAAGGAGACTCCATAACCTTTCTGGGCAGCCCATTTCAGTGCTCCATCACCCTTACAGTGAAGAAGTTTTTCCTTATGTTTAGGTGAAATTTCCTGTGTTCCATTTTGTGTCCATTGCCTCTCATCCTATCACAGGACACCACTGAAAAGAGACTGCCATCTTCTTCTTGACACGCACCCTTTAGATACACATGAACATTAATAAGTCCTCTCTCAGTCTTCTCCAGACTAAACAGCCCCAGTTGTCTCAGCCTTTCCTCCTAAGAGAGATGTTCTGGTCCCTTAATCATCCTTGTAGCACTCCATTGAACTCTCTCTAGCATATCCCTGTCCCTGTTGAACTGGGGAGTCCAGAACTAGACACAATACTCCAGATGAGGTCTCACCAGACCAAAGTGGTGAGAAGTTCCCTTGGCCTGCTCTTCTAACACTACGTTTTTAAACACTCTGTCACACAGGGAACTGCAAGCTCTAAGACAGACCATTACAGTGCAAAAGACACCTACAACAAATACCAGAGCACTGAGAACAACTCAAAGACTCATTTAAATGGAGTCTTCCTATGAAGGGTAAGACAAGAGAGTATTTTATCCAAAGAAATCAAAACACATAAAAAGGGAGGAATTAAAATATTGATCTAGGCCAAGTACACACCAGCTCAGATGTCATGCAACATACAACTCAAAGCAGCACAAGCATCAGACACCAAGAGAGCCGAGAGTTTACCAAAAGCCGGGGCAATGTTTCATCTACAGAGCTGAAGTCGCAGCTCAGCTTTTCGGTGTTCAGTAAACACTGCAGGACAATTTCCCCCCCAAGCCATTGAATTCCTAACATTTCTTAACGCTGTTCTACATTCAGCACTGGACAGCATTTAATGAAGGGCCAGCTAATTACTACCTACCGTATTCACCGCTGGTGCTGAGGTGCCCGTAAAAGTCTAGGAAAAACAACACAAGGCAAAGTTAAGAAAACTAAGCTGCCTGCTGAACTCTTACCTTAATCTGACATTTAAAAACATCTTGCATTCAAAGCCATACGGCAGCATACTCATTAAAGACGTTCATTAGGCACCTTAGTGACCACCAAACCCATCGCAACACTCTTGCCAGCTTCTTATTTCCTTGGCATGAAGCTGTGTGTTTCTTAAAGGAAGTGCGATAAGCAATGTTGTGAGCCCTAAAAAAATAGCTTGAAAATGCAGACATGCCACAAGGTTCTGTAAAAGGCTAGGCTAGGAAAATCATCCTTGCAACCACAAGATCTGAGGAACAGCAGACTTGCTTTCCATGGATCACTCGTACTTCTCAAACAGCTGCTCTTCTCTGTCATCAACTTCACTGGAATATCAGACAATTTTACCCACTTTATGCCTGCTATTGACCCCTTTTTCTTACCTCATTTGAACTTAAATTTGATCCCATTGCAGCCTCAGTCGCATGTAAGTCCAATGTTAAAAGCTACCGAGTCGTACAGCTGGCAGGCACTCCTCGTGCAGGTTACAGGTGGAGGAATAGGGATTTTATGACCAGTCTCTCCTGCCCCACCCCTTTGTTATTTCCAGTCATTAGGCAATCCCCTCCCTGCTTCCTGCAGCCTATTAGAGCACCTCAACTGAGTCAGCAGAATGAAGAGGGTTTTCTTTCTTACCTGCTGTGATGTTTGGAGGGGGAACTGACACCCCTTTCTGCCCAGGGATTGTTTTATATGGAAAATACTGCTGCTAATAAAAAGGTTTGAATTTGTGCAACAACTCCAACACCCAAGCAAAGCACTTCTGACTAATTAAATCACAGCTCTCTGAGGGACCTCTGCACTGCCAGTACTACACTGCAGGGTACCAAGAGAGATCTCAACATCTTCTTTCCAAACCATGAGCTAAATACCTGTAGCTGTCTTCCCACAGTAATGCACAGTTCAGCAGGGTAAGTGATGTCATTGCAGTGCCACAACTAAGTGATTGCAGGACTCATGTTTCCCTGGAGCTACTTTGGGCATTGCTGTCCTACACAGTGACCTTGCCGTATGCTCAGTGTTCTTTGTCTGGATATTTAGCATAGATCTGGAAAAAATGAAAAGTGATTCCATGTCCAGAAATCCTGTAGTTCAAGTGCAATGAGGGAAAGGAGGAGCTACAAGCAGTAGATGAAACTTGGGGGTGGAAGGGTGAGGCAGGAGGGAGGGTTGTGCTCCTCTGCGTGGGCCTTGGGAGCAGAGCAGTTCACCCATCCTCCAGGCTTGCTTCAAAAGTAACTTCTTGTGTGTGCTCATTCTCAGAGCGATCCCAGGCAGGCATCCTGTGGCACAAAAGCCTCCCGGTTCCTCTTCATGCTTGTATGCTGTGACTCACTGCCTGTAAGAGCAGTGCATTAAAGTAGCACCAAATTAGCATATATGTGAGGCTGTTAGGTTTTGGAGCATGCAAGACCAGACTCAGGCTCTGCCACACTCTTTCCAGCCTCTCTGCTTGATGACTAGGAGGTGGCTAATATTCTTGCATCACAAGATCCAAGTGATTATTTTTAAATCAATCTCATTCTTACTGATAAATAATTCAATTAATGTAGGCAAAAAAAGTGACCTCACATGCTGCAATGGATTACACCTAAATATACTCTCTTATGCCATGGAGGTCAGCATCAAAGTAATTCTGCCCAGAGAAAGAGAGGAGGTTTGTCCAATACACATTGCTAGAATAAAATCCTCTTTTTATACATGTCACCTCTTTCCATGTTGATGTCTGTGTGATGACTTTTTGGATGGTTTTATCCAAAATACATAGTGGTATGATGTGGTGGTTTCCATCTAAAAACATTAATAGCCTGCTGCCCACTCCTTAGTCACACTGCACAACCTTCTCAATAGATATGGAATAGAAGGAAAATGGTTCACAAATGTGAACCTGTAGCATCTGAAATGTTCCTTGAAAAAATGACAGAAAGATATTTCCAGCATCTCTAGCCCAAAGACAAAATATATCTCTTAACCTCTTTCTGTATTACTTTATACCTGTCTTTCTTATGAACAAATTTAGGCAGAGCAGTCACAGTTGAGAACCACCTGAGCTCTTGCAAAACTAGTCTTTCCAGCATTTGAAAGAATGCTTCCCTTGAAAAAAATCCAATATTAAAATGTAAAGTGGGAATCTACTTTCATTTTAAATGTCTGTGAAATATCAACAAAGGAAAGAGGGTAGGTTATGCAGCTCAGCTTCCCTGAACTGTCCCAGTAGCATATTTATACACCTATACACATTTACACCATCCCAGCCGCTTCACAGTCAATACCAGACTCCCTGACATCACTTTCAAGATCCATAAGTGAAATACCACTTCACAATTTAGAACATTGTTCCAGACTTAGTGTGTCTTGTACCCTGAATGGTTTCCTGATGTTCAGACTGTTTTCCCTTCCTCAAAATAATTTCATCATTGCCATACCCAAAACATGCTCCCAAATATTCCTTCCTTTCCCGCTCATGACTGCCACCAGGTTTTGTAGCTGACATTGTTTTACCTTACCCACTGCTTGTTCGAGACACACAAGGCAGCTTTGGGATACAGTATCTTTGAAAGGTTTCTGTGAGTAAGGAACTACAATCTCACCAGGTTTTCATTCATGCAGTAAATTCATGATAGAGCTAAGAGCTCATAACACCTGTAACTGGTAACAAGTGATAATCTGTCCTTCATTAAGAAATTTTTAACTGTTGATGGCTCATTCACTGGTCCGAGGACTACAGGTTCTGCTTCAAAACAAAACAATTTGTGAGGTGTTTTTTTACTGTGTCTCACTGGCATTTCAGAGGTAGAAACGTGTCCCTAGGATTATGATTTCAAAAAGACTGCTGTTTCAAAGGTTAAGTAGCATGGTGGGAGTTTTGCAATTTGCCTTAGCTCTTCCTAAGTTCAAGGAGAATTTCAAAGACAGCAATCAAGCATGCAATACGTAAATTTGTGGGTGAAGTTACTCGAAGTCTAAACAGCCATACACAAGCTCTTCTCAGCAAGCACATTTCCAGAGCAAATTATTTACTTTGTCCTTCAAAATTCTGCATATAACTACTACCTACACACTTGTTTTTTTAAAGACTAGAGAGACTGATTACTGAAGATGGAACACACAACAGACTATTTACAGCTCTGAGCTTATAGGGAAAGTTAAAAGTAAGATATGATTTTCCTCTACTCTCCATCTACTTTATAGTGAGTATTTACATACACATGATTTTGTGTCTGTGTCTTAATTAAGGCTAAATGGAGCAAATATCTTGCTGGTCTGGAGCAGTCAAAATTCACCTGGAAACATTAGTTTCCTCAGCTTGGCAGTCAGATAATGGTATATCAAAGTGCAATAGGTGGCAGGTAGCAGTAACTGTTGTATCTGGCATCCCATAATGACCTTATATACCAGTTTGTCACCTTCTGATAATCCAAGACTGCAGAATTGTGTGACTAATAGGGGATTTCATATTACTGCAACACAAAAGTATCCTTGTGCCACCTTTTGGATGGCAATGGGAGTTGGTCATCATTTGAACACCTCAACCAGAACAAGAAAGGTAAATATCCCAAAACATGCTAGAGGTGTTACAAAATGACAGCCACATGTCACATTAGACTGTAAACACTTAGAATTAACAAGTA
Source organism: Ramphastos sulfuratus (assembly GCA_013399055.1). Classification (NCBI taxonomy): domain Eukaryota; kingdom Metazoa; phylum Chordata; class Aves; order Piciformes; family Ramphastidae; genus Ramphastos; species Ramphastos sulfuratus. The sequence continues at coordinate 69,207 of WBNM01037920.1, read as the reverse complement.
AAACAAATTAACTAATACACAAATGTAGTGTCAGATCTATAATTGGGGATTTTCCTGCCTCTGGCCATTCAGTCCTTATTTTTTAACTTTAATAATTCCATAAACTGCAAAGCCTACAGATCAAACACAGGAAGAAGTCCCAGTCAAATTCCAGTTACACGGTGGAGCTGCACTCAATAATCTCTCTCAGAGGAAGATTTACCATGGATGAAATGTATCATTTCCTTCCTCATGGCATCAGATTTCAGTCACTGAAAAGTTCAGCTTTTGTGAAGTATTTTTAGCCTGTCACTGATAAAAAGCAACCATCTGGCACTAAGGAAAAAAAAATAAAATAAATGTAGTGTGTATATATCTCTAATTTTCATATTCATATGTTGGCATTTTATTTTAATGTCTACACATGCAATACCTTCAATACACCTGTCCTTCAATACTACACAATATCCTTCATGTTTTGCATCATATGAGATTAGAAAAAAATGTTTAAGATGCAGAAAGGTAACCTCTACTCCAAAGGTAAAATATCTCCCTTAACTTTTGTCTTTATTACTTTACAACTGCCTTAAAGACTTACTAACAAATTTAGGTGGAGCAGTCACAGCTGAGAACCACTTATGCACCCTCTCACAAAACTTAGGTGATGTTTCCCTGAGAAAACATCCTTGGAGAAGGCGACACAGGTTAAAGAAAAAAAAGTTTGAAGTTTTTTGGATCATACCTCTGTAAGCCAGAAAGAGCTTCAATCTGAATCTGAAGTTAAACTCCTGAGAATGAGAGTTGCAAAATTAGTCATTGAAGAGGGAGGTCACTCAAGCTGATCAGGGCAAGGGGGATTACATTGTTGCTTAACATCCCGTTCTGATTATGACATATACGAAGGAAGACATCTGCCTTCAAAAGACTGTTGAGAAACTTGATTAAAAAGATTCCACATGCCTTTGATATGTTTTGGAGAGATAAAAATCTCGCTGCTCCTGCTCACTCACCTGAAGCAACTGAGCAGTTTTGCCATTCAAAACTCACCAGTGAAGTACTGGCCCAACTGTTCCCAATATATGCAATTCTGCTTTCAGTTTTGTGGCAATGGAATTTCACATCCAACACTTATCTCCCATAAGGAGTAGCTCACAACCTTCATCTCTCTCTTTCTCTGTGCTCTGTAGATCTGAGCATTCAGAACCAGCTCTCAACCTTGGCAGGTAGGAGTTTGAATTCACCTCACCTTTCCAAGTACATTCAACACTTCAGACACTGCTTTTGTGTTTACTAACCCCATCAGACCACAGGCAAGAGGAATGCCAGCATTAGCCTGTGTCAGTTAACTAGCCAGTAATTCCTTTGGCATAAATGTGACAAAACACACAGACCAAGGCCTTTACAGGGAAATCTAGAGGCAATTTGTATCTGAACCAATTCGCAGAATATCAGGTAGTCACCTCACATCACCAGCTAATTAAGGGGGTAACCTCATCTATCATCAGCCTGAGTCCTAACATGGGCTATAAAGATTCACAGCTAATTGCAAACATAATTATGCCATTACATTTAGCAGAGCTTGTGTGACAAGTCACAAACAGGTGTTTAAAAAAAAAAAAAATAATTTTTTTGTTGACCTACCTGGATCTTAAATAGAACAACTAAGCCAGTGCTGAATCACTTTGAAAAATCCAGCTGATATGTCACTGAGTCTCAGCTCTTTCTATAAAACGTATCACCAGTAACACTGACGGTCTCTCATTTGGTACTTGTGACCTATAGCTGGCAAGCCAGTCAAACAAACATCTTTTTCTCTGCCTCACATCACAGGCAGGATTCTGAGGCGTTGCTGCAATTTGAACAACATGAAAATGTTTTAACACGGGAGGAAAAAAGTCTTTCCTTCTCCAGATAAGAAACCAAATTAATCAGTTTTGGAGAAAACTCAGAAGCCACCAAGGTAAGACCACTGGAGCTTGGTGAGCCCAGGGAAAGTGTTCATCCCATGGAGTGTCAGATTCTTGGAGCCATGTTCCAACCCAAACACCAGCATTTGTCTGATGTTCCTTCCAGTCAAAATATCAAGCCGTGGTGCTAGGCAACTTGAACAGCCTGAGATTTTTCAGTGGCTTGCTCAACAGGGCCATATTTCTTGAAATGAACTCCCTTTCCTCAGCTTATTCTACATCATCCTAATTTTCTGGATCTGCTGCCAAAAAGAACAGATCATCACCACACCTTGGGTGAGTAAAGCTGAAGGCCCACTGCCAAACGTTGCAACCACCAAAAAACAGTTGATGAAATACACCAGGTACAAACTGCACTGCCTCTGTTACATCTTCCTGAAGAGGTAGAAGTAAATCTTGAAAATATTTTAAATACTTAAAAGATACTTTCTAGGCTTTTGGGTTTGTGTTTACACTCCCAGCAGTATAATGAATAAGATGACTCCAAAGGGGAAAATAAAAGACTGATGAAAAGAGAGAGACAGACACAGGGTTAGCCAAGTGCTGCACTTTGCATTACTGAATAAATACTTTAGATGTTTCCAAATAGCAGCAATATCAGCATCTGGACTTGCAAACCTCACATTATCATCCCCAGTCATCTGCACTCTTAAAAGCAGCAATTCCTTCCAGTTCTTATGTTCCACTCTTGAAGGTTTTTTTCCAAAGGTTATTTATCCTTTCTCAGAGGTCAAAGAAGGGCAAAGCTCATGGATGACTTTGTTCCCTCATTATTTCATTTCTTGGTAGCAGAAGCAAGAAATGCCTGTTCCCAGATCAGCTCAGTAGCTGACCTGAGCCCATGAAATCTAATTTAAAAAAAAACATCATGCACTTCAATGATTACATCTGCAAGGGTCTTACTTTTAATAAGATCATACATAGGTACTTAGTATTTGAAAGGTAGCTATTACACCATATCTATATTGACATATACAAGAGAAAATAAGATCTAAGAATGATCAGTTAAATGTATTTCCTTAAACAATCATTTCACTTAAATGAGTATGAAAATCTTGCAAACAGTCTCCTGCCAGTGTGGGAATAAAACTGTAGCAGCAGCTACGCAATGACCATCATAACTTTGCAGCAGTCAAAGGAGTTGGTGTTGCAAATTGTTGCAATCAAGACCAAACAGCAGGTTAGTGAACAAAGACAAAGGTGAGGCCATTAGAATTGTTTCACCAAACCCAACAGAACTGGGCTACCAAAGTGTAGACTTGTAAAACCTTAGTTGCTGTCCTCAGCTTCTGTTTAGTAGACAATAGTTACAGAGAAGTTCAGCAAAAATGGACACAGTTAGATGACTCTAGACCATGGGCCGTTGTATAGAATGGTAAGGTTGGAAGGGACCTCAAGGATCGTGTAGCTCCAACCCCCTGCCATAGGCAGGGACACCTCCCACTAGTACAGGTTACTCAAGGCCTCGTCCAACTTGGCCTTGAACACCTCCAGGGAGGGAGCAGCCACAACCTCCCTGGGCAACCTGTGCCAGTGCCTCACCCCCCTCACTGGAAAGAACTTCCTCCTGACATGCAGTCTAAATCCCCCCTCTGCCAGTTTAAACCCATTGCCCCTTGTCCTGTCATTGCAAGACCTTGTAAATAGTCCCTCTCCAGCCTTCCTGTAGGTCCCCTTCATGTACGTTAGTTCACTCTGGGGTAGTCCATGTCAACTCAGTGCATTGACAGACAGGCAGGAAAATTCACTGAAGATTAGACTTCGGCCTAACAGACAGATATTGACAAAACAGAAGACATCATATGTGCAGTTCTGTACCAGACTCTCTTTTCCTGATAGAAACATTTTTGGTATCTAATTTACTCTGCAATGTCACAAGCAAAGCTGTGAAACAGTGTGCTGGTTTGAGGCTAACTGGAGTATTTTAATGAGAGACATTAGATCATTGGTCGTGAAAAGAAAATAATGATGAAGTCTATATCATTCATTGGTTTGCTGAGAGGGATAAAAAGCCAGAACGTCAACAATTTGTCCCACTCCGGTCTGGAATGTTGCATTGGCTGCTTCTTTGTTCTGCTCTAGTATCTTTTCACTAATCTTGGCTAACAGTGAACAACATAAGCTTTGAGGGTTGTTTTGTTTGTCTGTCTGGGAAAGTACAGGGTGAAAGAGAGGGTAGCTTTGAGCCCTTCTGGACAGTTTTATTTGTCTGGGAAGGTGCTTGGATTTCTGTATTATTTCTTATTTGTATATAACTGTAAATACTTGTAAACATATTGTGTATATATGCTTGTAAATCTAGCTTTGCTGTAAATATAGCTTCATCTTATTTCCAAGCTGTCTGAGCTAGCCTGGTAAACTTAATAGTGGGTGGGGGGGAAAGTTCCTAACCCACCACAAACAAGCAAGGCTCTGTTTGATCTTTGCTTTGCTCTCTGGTTCAAATACCACCAAGATTTACATCCAAATCTGGCACAGATTTTCATGAGGCTGAAATCTCATTCTCATATGGCTGCATATCCAAATAGAACCTCATAGCTCAACAACGTTGAAGAGAAATTTCAAAAGTAATCATAATTTGCCAATGACGCGAATGGCAGAAGGGGCATTGGTTCTCACATGCAGTGATAACTAAGATACATCATTTTCTTTCCTTAAAAAGCTAACAAGGATGTTCATTCTTTATGGATTCATGTTACCTGAATATTTATTAGTCCACTACAAAAACATTTGTATACCTCCTTCTGATAAGATTCATCAAAATATACTTTAAGGGCGCTTAGAGGACTGAGGTGATGAACAGTTTTTAGATCGCTTCTTTCGTTGCACTGCAGTTCGCAAAGCCTGGAGAATTAGATGTTTATTATTCAGGATGTTGTAGCTGCACAGATTCAGCAACTTGTTGGAATTCTCTTCACTATATGTAAGCAGAGCAGTGCTATATGGACCAACACAGTTGGACACATCTACTCTTCCTTGCTCCATCTCTGTGGGACCACGCTTCACATCTGAAGTAAGAACATAGTTCAACACAGCAAAGTTAGTGAGGTGGCACACTCCTGCCAGGCAATGCAAAATAGACAGTAACAGCCATAGGAAAGTGAATTTTCTCAGGAAAATTATTCAAGATTTAATTACCGTCTAGACACTACATCTGCTGCACTAACAAAATCTACTACTTTGCCCCATGACTAGTCACAGCTGGCAGAACAACTTTTCTATGTAAAATGCTTTCCACTCTAAGTTGAAGTTTTTCATCAGGGTACTTCACTTTGGAAATTTGGAACACTGTATTTTTAACTTTTCCACTGGGTACTGAGATGCCAGCTCCTTATCTACCAAATGGTAAAAAATTATATCAGGAAGTCCCTGGAATGGGAATTTTGCTTTTCAGGTGCTGGTGATCTTAAGCACACAGAGCAGGACAAATAGGATGATATCTTTTCCAGTAAGCTGGTACATGAATTCTTGTTCAGTTTTTAAGGATCACAGTAAATTAGTAATGACAAAATTTGAGCTAATGCATGCAGAAGTATTTATAAACTGAAACTGAATTTGTCAAGTGAGATAAACAAATCATTATTTATTCTGTTCCTGAACTGGCAACCTTTTAAAAGTGAGAGATATTAAAGCAGCTTATTATCCTGGCAAATACTGCTTTATTACATATTTTCAGCACTTAGAGATTCTCTCTTTTTTTTTTCTTTTTCTTTTTTGTTTCACATAGGCAATGTACCAAGAAGATTCTGGCTTTGTTAACAAAGTAAATGTAGTATTTCATTACAAGACTGTGAAGTGAAAATATCAGCTACAAGGGGATAGAAGTTAGCACCTGCCTCCTGTCCTTTATTATCAAAGCAGTGCAAATTGCTCCAGGTGCCAGGTTTGTCTCAAAACTATACCTATTCAAGCTTCTAATTTTTAAGCTTTCCAATTCCATCCCTGGTTAGTTGGACAATGCTATATCCACCATGACAGGACTGGGAGTTTAACAATTCAGCCAACTGAGAAACTTGCCAGTCTCCCGTTTTAGAAGAGGAATCAATTCAATGGGTAACTGGATGCAACGACCTCAAAAAAATGAGTGACTGATGCCATTAACTTACTTGGTGCCTTGTATTTTTTGAAAGTATCACACACCAGTGGGAAATAGGCCAGGATGGGTGCCTCTAAGCTGTCCTCAAACACATAGCACTCCTTTAGGTGTTCCCGGTCTTCCTGGCTCAGGTGCGTGCTGGGAAATGGGATGCCATGCTCCAAACAGTACTCTGAGAAGAGGTCCAGTGGCTGGTTTAATGAAGAGGAGAGTTGCAACACAAAGAGAGGTTGAAATAAGGCTACTAAACCTCGGAACTGATATTTCGCTGCACTAAGTAGTCTGTATCTAGATCTCTACTATGAGGATAGGGTGAGGGAGTTGAGGTTGTTCAGCCTAGAGAAGAATCCAGATAGACCTTACAGCTGCCTTCCAATACCTGAAGGGATCCTACAGGAAGGCTGGAGAGGGATTTTTCATAAGGGTGTCTGGCAATTGGACAAGAGGGAACAGTTTTAACCTGAGATTAGGTTCAGACCGGATCTTAGGAAGAAGTTCTTCAGTATGAGGTTGGTGTGGATCTAGAGTAGGCTGCTCATCAAGGCTGTGGATGCCTCCTTCTTGGGGACGTTTACAGCCAGGTTGGATAAGGCCTTGAGCAGCCTAGTCTGGTTGAGAGGCTTCCCTGCCCGTGGTGGGGAGGTTGCAGTAGATGATCTCTAAGGTCCCTTCCAATCTAAGTCATTCTGTGATTCCATGATTCTTTATGTTTACAAATAAAGCTAACTATGCACTGGAACAAGCATAACATCTTGATTTTAATAGATCCTGAGTAACAGAAATTTGGTTGATTTGCTGACAATGTAAATTTTTAAGGCAAGATTACTGTTTTATGAAATTTATATGAAAGTCAGGTCAGTTTTGCAACTTAGTGGGCACAGTAGAGGATTTGGATAAGAAAACAACTACATGAGATATCTCAGATTATAGCTTTTTGAGTCTTTGCATTCAATACATCTAACAATCAATGCCTTCATGTCCTTCTACAAACAAATTACAATCTTATACACCTCTCAATGTTTCTTCAAACATGGCAAACCAAAACCAAACACTGAGTCACAAATTAAAAAAAAAAAAACAAATAACTCCAAGTTTTCAGTGAAAAATAGCAAAAATCTGTACTAAATCAATACACTGTAAATATTATTATTTAACTTACTATGGAGGAATTTGGTACTACAATGACAAATCTGCAAATACGTGTCCTAGAAAGCTACTGGAGATAGTCCTAATAAAGATAGGGACATTAGGCTCATGGTGTTGAAGAGTACTCACTGATACAATCATTCAACTTCATCAAAATTAGACAATTCTTGGGGGAAGAGGGGAAATTAAATGAACAAAAGAAAAATGTGGTAATTCAGCTGCTGGAGTCCTAAGATGAAGAATCACTACTTCAAAACCTCACCAGAGTCTGAGATCCTCCGCTGTAATTTAAATGCAAAATGACATCCACTTTCCTCTCTGGCCTCACAATGGATGGGCAGCTGGTGTTGATGAAGAAAGCTGTGTCTGTCAGTTTGAGGTAGTCACCCATTTCATTCAGCTGGTTGGGAGAAGAATCCAGCACTGTGTCTGAAAGGCAGAAACTTGTATTATCAGTTCATTACTGTGAGAGCATGTCCATTTTTTTCAAAAATCAGTGTAACAAGGGAAAAAAACACTTTGGCAAACCCACACTTTGGTTAGCCTTTGACACAAAGCCTGTAGTTAAGTATTTGTTGCTGACACCATTGTAGCACCAATATCTCAACTCTGAGTTCAGTAAGAGAGATCACTTTCGAGACTCATCCAAAGTGATGTATGTTAAGCTGCTTTTTTAGGTGGCGTAAATTTGTGACTATTCACAGAATCACAGAGCCTTAGATGATGGAAGGGACCTTCAGAGATCATCAAGTCCAACTGCCCAGCCAAGGCAGGATTCCCTAGGGTAGTTCACTCAGGAACGCATCCAGGCAGGTTTGGAAAGTCTCCAGAGAAGGAGACTCCACAACCTCTCTGGGCAGCCTGT
>WBNM01037920.1:36079-49492 GCA_013399055.1 Ramphastos sulfuratus | reverse complement strand
CACACTGCAGGCTCATGTTGAGCTTTTCATCAACCCAGACCCCAAAGTCCTTCTCCTCAGGGCTGCTCTCCAGCCATTCCTCACCCAGCCTGTATTTGTGCTTGGGATTGTGCCTACCCAGGTGCAGGACCTTATACTTGGCCTTGCTGAATTTCATGAGAGGTTACAAGGCAGAGGGATTCTTAATGTTACAGTTTTGAGACTAGTGTCTTAACTGTAAATTGTAAATAAAAATTTTCCAGAGAACTTGAGAGAGTGTTCGGCGACTCTACTCTCAAAGGGGCTGAACAAAATATAAGAGGTGTATTTATCCCATTCCATTGGTCTAAATAGATTCTATGTAGTTTGGAATTACAATGTCTGTCTCTCTCTTGCTCTTCTGTTTTCCTTCTGTACTCCTTTTCTCCTCTGTGCCAGCCATTGTTTGGGTTATGGGTAAGAACACTGACTGGGAGTGGGAAGAGACAATATTGTGTCAGCTGGCAACAGCCCCTGGGCTCTGTTCAGGAAGGTGTACAGGGGGTAGCTGTGTTATTGTCTGGTTATATATGTATGTATGTATTTGTATATGTTTATTCAGCCTGGAGAAGAGAAGGCTTCGAGGACACCTTATATAGCCTTCCAGTATCTGAAGGGGGGCTACAGGAAGGCTGGGGAGGGACTATTGACAAGGTCTTGCAATGACAGGACAAGGGGCAATGGGTTTAAACTGGCAGAGGGAAGATTTAGACTGGATGTTAGGATGAAGCTCTTTACAGTGAGGGTGGTGAGACACTGGCACAGGTTGCCCAGGGAGGTTGTGGCTGCTCCCTCCCTGGAGGTGTTCAAGGCCAGGTTGGACGAGGCCTTGAGTAACCTGTGCTAGTGGGAGGTGTCCCTGCCTATGGCAGAGGGGTGGAACTAGATGATCCTTGAGGTCTCCTTCCAACCTTATGATTCTATGATTACCTTTTATATTTACTCTACTTTTGTAAATAATAGTTTCATTTTACTTCCAAATTCTGAGTAATTTACCTTTGGGGAGTAAATCCCTAATTCTGTGTGGTGCAAAACCACCACACATGAGTATCAGAATTAGGAAAAACATTGTGACTAGTTATACCCCATGATTACCTACCACCTATCCTATGCTGAAATCTTACCAACAAATTTTAAACTGTGCATCATTTTATTAACCTTTCCCCATATTTTAGTCTTCTTTAAGACATTACAATCTTTAATTGTGCTTTCAAAATGAACTGGTTTAAGCTGTACCTTCCTTTCTAAAGATGATACTGTAAAAGGAGAGGAAATAGTCCAAGTAATCATTCAAAAGAAAAAAAAATATTTACCCATCTTCTTGCTTCACAGACACCTCATAAGATTCACCCTGAGAATCAAGAAGAAAAACACCATAAAATATTAAATAGAACTGAAATTCTGCAAATGCAATTTTGAGAGTATCAGCAATTATTCAGATACAAAGTCTAATGATAAATCATTGGCTTTCTGCACATAAGCATCATTGGGATTTTGCTTTTAAAATACTTCTAAAGCAATCAGCATTTCTGAATATCATACTTTCTCCCTAAATAATAGCTATAGTTCCAAATGTATGCAGAGATGAGTATTCATATAACCAAGACAGCACAGTTTTAATAACAAAATGAATAGTGAACTAGATATCAGATAGATATAGCTCACATCTGTTGAAATAATTCCAAACACTGTCAAAGGTTACTCACTTTCATCACTGTCAGTTTCTTGCCCGGATCCAGAGAATGGAGAGGCACAGCCAGGGGACTGCTTACATCCATGTCCCTCCTAGCAGAATGATGCTGAATTAAAGTGGGGGGCAAAATTTTGTTATAAAGAGAAAATTATTATTATAACAGAGAAAGACTAATTCATAAGGCTTCTCCCAAAAGTTACTCTAACTGTTATCACCACAGGCAAGCAAAACATACACCACAGAAAGAACACTCCTTTGGCAGCATCATGTGCAGTCTGGGTTGGCTGTGCTTGATGTAGTGGAAAGTGGCAGTTCCACTGCTTCCCTGTCTGCAGTCTATGGAAACATCCTGGGTTTCTTCATAGGATTCTTTCACAGTGAATGTGAAATCTCTCCCTAAGAAGAAGCAACAAATCACAGAGAAATGTTAACTGCATCTAGCCCTGAAAATACACAAAATAAATACGTCCCAAGAAAACTATCAGCCTTAGTGTAGTTAACATTAATTTCTACCACAAAGTTTTTCCTCTCCTGTAATCACTGTAAGAATGGGCCAGTGTTGCAAATTCTCCCTTGGCAGGTGACATAGAACATGTGTTAGACCAGTGGATGTCACCAGCAGCATTCACACTTGTTGGGTTTCCATCACTGATAGTTGTATTGCCCCTCTTTTACTTTCTGATCTCATCCCTGGTATTTCAGTTCCATCACACTGCAGGGATGTTTTGGAGTATCTTAGCCACCTCCACAGTTTCCCTTAAGCTACATGACGTGTCCAGAGGACTCTCACTATTAGCAAGCGGGTAATTAATAAAATACCTCAATCTCAAAGCAGTCCTGATACAGAAACTAAAACAGACAAAGTGTTTATCTAGATTCAGTTACATCTCCCATAGCAGAAAAAGCAGTGTCAATTTTGCATCAATAACCTCACTTGTGTAAGGGCTCTTCATGTTTGTTCCGTTCACATGTACTTCCAAAGAGGAAACTTCACGAGACTGCAAGAGATATGCAATAAAATCATCAGTCATAGAAGCAGTTCAGGATCCTCACTGAGGATCCAGGAGTCCTGTAGAAAACACTGGGCTTGGCCATGGCATCCTATGAACATGAAGAAATTGCAGAGACTGATTCTCTTCTATAAATCTATAAAGACTGCTGGGGACCTGTCTCTTTCATGCCACCTACACTCTGGCAGAGCACTGGTCCAAGCTTCTCCCAGTACAGAACACACTACAAGCGTGTTCACATTCAACACTTGACAACCACACCTATGTGTCAGCTAGAAAAGAGTAGAGGCTATGCCTAAGGGCATAGTTCTTCCAGCTATGTCCTTCAGCTCCACCCTACACTAAGAACATAAGCATAAAAAAGATAAAACAATTACCACTAGCACGCCATTAGTAATGATGTTCTCAGATACACATGGACTGAAAAACAAAAAGGAAAAGGTTTATTTAAGGGTAGTTATGTGAGCAACAATCTCTTAAATGCAAATAGTTCTCTGAGCTCAGTGTTTCCAGCTTTCCAGCCATCAGAACTATTTTCACCTCCGTCTCATACTCACTGCCAGGTCATAGTCCCACAGCTCCTAGGGACACTCTTTTTTTATCTCCCCTGATCAGCAGCCAAAGTACAAAATGAACACCCATCCTCAGCGATAAATACTGAGACTGTCATTCAAGAAGGGCTTTTACCAGATTCAGGAGAGAAAAGCAACAGTGGAGAAGATGCTAATATGGGATGTCCTAGTACAGATAGATGGAACCACTTCCCCTGTGCTGCTCTCTCCAAAATGCAAAGTTTTCTGATGACAAATTCTGTAACATTTCAGCTTTACTCACATGGTTTCCAGTAGAAATTCCACTTCCAGTTCTTCCTGACTCTGAAAACAAGATTTGGTTTTCATTTAAGAAAGATGGGGAAATAAAACTTCTCCTTTGATAGAACTTTGATGATTTTCTGTAACTCTGCCTTGCAAGGTTTTGCTATTGCCAAACTCTCTGCATCATAATGTAAATGAATGGAGATTTATTTGGCCACCACTGTAGATCATGTCTCTCCACCATTTTTCTGTTTAAAACCCAGTGTCTCCTCAAGAGTGAAAGAAAAGTATCATGGAATGGGGAGTGAAGGTCCCATTATTCATTTATTAGCAGGATGAGACATGGGTTAATCAATGTCAAGAAAGGGAGAGATAACAGATAAAGGACGTAGAAGAACACACTTGAGAATGATTGGACCTCACTGCTGAGTATCTTTGGGTTAAAGTGAAAGAATCTGCAGAGTATTTAAAAAAAAAAAACAAAAAAAAAAACACCTTAGGACAGAAGACCTACTTGGAAAGTTAAAATTGCCAGGGTGAAGAGGAGAAGTGAGAAAAGACTGAAGCTGTAGAGTGCAATGAAGGAAAGAGCTCAAAGGAGCCAAGTCAAGATGAAAAATGGGTAAGAATTTAAGAGCAGAGAACAACCAGAGAGAAGAGTAACACATCAGCAACAGAAGACAGAGTGAACTGTATTAAGTTACTGCAACCACTTGCTGGATCAGTCTGTATGGGACTCAGCCAATCCAGAAAATGCCACACGAAAACATTTATCAGACAAATCTTCAATATCACCCACAAGGAGGTAAACACTAATTGCTGGAAGATATAAATCTATTCCTGACAAGTGGTGGTAAATTTTTTCATTCACAGTCAGGAAAACTAACCTTTACTGCCAAATATCCCTTCTGTCTGGGTGCACAGCATAATAAAACTGTGTGAAGAGACTGTCAAAACCATGCCAAGTCTGATAATGTATCTAACAAGGTAAAAGGTGCAGAGTGGGTATTTTTGTATATACTAGTTCATGTCAGTAAAGGAGACACATCAGGTAGCTTCTCCGAGAGCTGGATCTGTAACATGTAAGCCAGCAGCAGGTGGCTCTGCTTGCTTATTTCTCCCAAAGTCTCCATTAAATGAGCATTAGGGCAGTCACAACACTTTGTAGCAGAAGGCTGAGGGATGAGTTCTCAAAAGGAGTCACCTTACAGAGCTGTAAGACTCTGCCAAGCATCAGATTGTGACCAGTCTGTGGCAATCTGTTTGAACCTTGTCCAAAGAACAGCAGAAACAGTGTTCAGGAGATCCTGGCTCCTAACATCTGCCTGACTATGGCTGCCTTATGTTACCATCCTTCTTATTCTGTTGCATGCACTCTCACACAAATTACGTTTCTCTTAAGTCCCATTCACATTTTTGTGGGTGAAAAACCTGGAGCAAAGCTATGGAAAGACTTGTTGGATCACACACCAAGCAAGAGGCACAGCAGGAAGCAACCTTGATGCTCTAACATCACCCATGCAAACTGCTCAGCCCTCCTTCTGGAATACCTTCCCACATGAAAGAAATCATTATGGGAAGAGGTGGCAGTACTGCCACTGATAAGGTTGTCCAGCATGTTCTATTACTAAGTTACTTTAAAAAATGAAAAAAAAACCACAAAAAAACAAAACAAAACAAAAAAAACAGTAATAACCCTCAGTGTTCTGAAAATCCACATAAAGACCACAATCTGTAATGCCTCAAGGGTTCCCGAGTAGGAGTCACAATTCAAATAAGAACTGCTTGACCAAGACATTCCTGAGACACAGCTCACCTTGTTTTATCTTCCCAAATTCCAACTCGCTAAGCCAGCAAGTTAAGCCAACTCTGCACATGCCTTCAAGCAAACTCACAGCTTGAACCACACCTGAAGTGATCTCAGTCACATGAGGCTTTTTCTAAGGAAGGCCATAGTCAGATGGAGCAGGTGCACTGAAATCCTTAGCAAGGACTGGTTTTCTAGAAGAATATCCCAGAACCACAGGATCTCAGAGGTTGGAAGGGACCTCCGGAGATCATCGAGTCCAACCTCTCTGACGAAAGCAGGATCCCCTAGGGTAGTCTGCACAGGAATGCATCCAGGCAGGTTTTGAAAGTCTCCAGAGAAGGAGACTCCACAACCTCTCTGGGCAGCCTGTTCCAGTGCTCCATCACCCTCACTATAGAGAAGTTTCTTCTCATGTTGAGGTGAAACTTTTACATTCAAGTTTGTATTAATTCTTCCTTGTCTTATTACTGCACACCACTGAAAAGAGATTGGCCCCCTCCACTTGACACCCACCCCTCAAGTAGTTAACACAGACTCATCAAGGCAACAGTAACATAAAATCCAGGCAAGAGCCTTTTTCTGGCCAGCCTATCTGACATGGTTTAGAAATAAACAGAGCACACACTTTTCCTAGGAACTGTAAACTATATGCACAGTTTAGATTGTCAGAAATGTGAAAAAAAACCCTGAGATGTTATTATCCAGCCTCCAAGCACTGAAAGTGTTAGGGTTTGTGGGAAGTCATCTGAGTACATGTCTTGCTCTCTTAAAAGATGGGTGTGATTTCTCCACCTGTCCTCTCAGCAGCTTCACCCACTAAACACCTCCTAAAAACCCTTTATCCCCTCTTTAACACAAACACAATATTCCTTGAGGCATATGCAGCAAATAAAGCACCTAGGTCACACACTGACCTAGAAGAAAAGAATAAAACCTGAGGAGATTCTCATTTCTCAAGCTCTGCCCATTCTGTGCTGACTCAGCTCCCCTAAATGACATTTGTAATCCTGTAGCAAAAGGTCATCAACGGACTTGCTGAGAGAGAATTTGGGGGTTTTTTTAAGCTGTTATTTAACAGAAGAAGGAAAATAACTTGAAATATTTTCATGATGACATAAACATTTACCAAGCATATTGCCTGAAAGTACAGAAACAAAACTGGTGAATATGAGAGGAGGGAGCCCTGGTTAAAATACTGGCCAAAGGATCAGGGCAGCTGCCTGGAAAAGGGTCAAGTTTGTTCCTGATGCTGCTTTTCTACCACAGCAAGGAGATCTCTAACCATCAGTTTCTTTGGTTTTGGCTCAAGCTCTCCTTTTTTTGGTGGGTTTTTATTTGCTTGTTTGTTTCAAATAACATCTTCCAAATACATATTAAAAAGCACCCACAGAAACAAAAAAAAAAACCACCAGAATAGGAAAGCCATTTTGCATCCAACTGCAGTCACAACAGAGGGGTGACTGTTTCTGACTTTTCCTAAACGTTGAGCATTTAACTTTGTGCTTTAATAAAATCCTTTTAACAAAGTCTATGTGTGTGATAAGAACTGTGATGTTCATTATAAGCAGTAACTTGGGACAAAATTCTGATCTAGAGTGTTATTTTAATCTTAGTTTCACTCATGTTTTCATTTCTCACCTCTGGATTCAACTCGAAATTCAGGCAAACTTTTTCTCCAGGTTGGATTTTAGCTACATCAAAGCGAACAGTCAAAAGTTGATCATCTGATGTGAAAGTATCCTTATCACAGACTGTCAGCTCCAGGATGTTCTGTGAAGAGAGGCAGAGAATGATGTAAATGTCATATTCTGAGGTCACTAAGCCCAAGGAGAAGGCCTGTCAAGAGTTAGCATGGTAGCCCTTGCACTGTTTGATGCAGATCAAGTCCTGCAACAGCCTGGAGCTCAACACACAGCCCCTGTGGCTCAGACTGCAAAATCAGAGCCTAACCCTAGAAGAGGTAGATCATTAGATCTGGCTGAACAAGAGCTCAGATGAAAGGCAGATTAAGGGACATACATAATGGTAATATGCTGATGTAGGTTTGGGAGTTCCCTGCCCCCCCCACACTTTGTAAAATGACCCAAGCTAAAACTCAGTGGCTGGAAGTTAAGGACTGAAGCTCTATTTACAGCTCAGCACAATATACAAGCAGATATAGACACTATAGACAGGAATATTTACAGAAATATACAAGGTAAAGGTAATACAGAAACACAACTCCCCTCCCAGAAATCAGAGACCCCAGGAGGGGCTCCCAACCACCCTTCCACCTTCTCCCCACCCCTATACCTTACCCCAAGGTTTTGAGGATCGGCCAGAGGAGGAGTTAGAAGAAAAGGGATTAGTGAAATTAATTTGTCGGAGAGGAGAAGCCAGAAGTTGCAGGATAGCCCCAGACACTGTCCCAGAGAGTGCCCCAAGCCCGACTGACTTATCTTTGGTTTTGGGTTCTTTCTTAAGCATAACAGCAAGCCTATGAGTGAAGCAGACATCACCATTGTTTTCCTTTCACAGCCTGTAATATAATTTTCTCTATTAAAATATTCCAATTAGCTCAAACCAGCACATATGCACTGGACAAAATGAGATAGCACACACTGTTCATCAAACCCTGTGTGGACTCAAATTTACTATCTTGAGAAACGTAGGCATATAAGCAGAACATAACAACAGAGGGAAAATTCTTAGCCTTTCACAAATGGAAGGTAATAAACATTAATAAACTTTTAGTAAGATCTAAATTGTAGTAATTCTTTTGCTGTTCCTCAGTTCTCAGATAACCCATAGCAGCAAGAGGAGATAAGCATCATGAAGTCATACAATGACCCCATGTCTAGACCTTGTGTCTCTCCCACTCTGACTGCTAATCTATTTCTTCTAACATTTTATCTGTTCTCTACAACTGCTCTGGGACAGAAAGAAGCTTTTAACTTTCAACAAATCCATAACCCTATGAGCTTACACCATTTCACAGCCTGGGATAGGTGTGGTTCTAAGTCTGTAAGCTGGACATTTCAAAGGCTTTCTTACAGCCTTTGAAAATAACTCTATTTAATGATGGAATGGTTAGTGGCAAGAGGTGCTTTCATGTTTTCAAAAATCATCAATAAGTGCTGGTATCTCTTATTTACAGATGGCATCATTGTTACTGTGTAAAGCAGGTATTACAAGTTTATGGCAACATAGCAAAAATGCCTTTACAGTTGCATACAAAAAACCCAGAACTAATCCTCTAAAGACTTTATAAAACCTGCCATCCAGTTTTTGTGATTCTAGTGCTTAAGAAGATAACAGAGACTGATCAGGACACCAGTAAACCTATACCAAGGCTTGCATGTTTACTTGCCCGTAGGAAACAGCATCTCTCATGCTGTCTCTGATGATTTTGTATCTTTCTATTACCATCCTGTTCCTCAGCAGGACAGTGTTCAAGCCTTTCTGTGAGCCTCAAGACTTTCATGAAGAGTCTGCATGCAGCAGGCGAAGATGTCCCCTCAGAAAGCATCTGCTCACTATCAGAGATGCAGATCCTACCTTTACTTCTCTTTGTATCATGAAGAGGAAAGTTTCATTCCAGACAGGGTTTCTGCAGTTGTTAACAGTTTTTGTCTGGGCTTCCTGACACGAAGCTGTTGGCAGCCAGAGCTTGACATAGCAATCAGTGTGGCTCACTATGTCAACAAAAAGAGACATGGTTAGTACAACAGTACTTAAAATTTCCTTTGCACAGTAGGGGGAAAGAAGAGCAACCTTTGAAGAGTCCTAAATATTTCATTAGATGCAAAGGAAAACATTCTGAGCTCACAGTTATTTAACTTACCTACAGTTATCTACTTTTATGTCAATTCCCAATAGAAGCCAACTTTAAACCACTAATTCTACTTAATCATTTAAAAAAAAAAAATCAGTTGCAACAGTACTGAATTATTCCATCACTGCTGATTTTTTTAACTTCTATTTTCAAATATTTCATAGAATCATAGAATGGTAAGGTTGGAAGGGACCTTAAGGATCATCTAGTTCCAACCCCCTGCCATAGGCAGGGACATCTCCCACTAGTACAGGTCACTCAAGGCCTCATCCAACCTGGCTTTGAACACCTCCAGGGAGGGAGCAGCCACAACCTCCCTGGACAACCTGTGCCAGTGCCTCATCACCCTCACTGCCAAGCACTTCCCCCTAACATCCAGTCTAAATCTCCCCTCTGCCAGTTTAAACCCAAAATTTGCCAGGCTCCAAGCAAATTCATATACAACTTCACTTCCTGAAACCTCACTGTTTAAAAAGAAATTTAGTTTGAGGAATTTTTGGACCTGATTTTAATTGTAATGCACAAGTCATCCACAGCAATGTAGACACAAACACAGCAGCACCCAACACAACTACAATTTTTCCTGTGTCTTTTCCAGAGGTGCCTTTTAAGAGAAGGGAAATGGTCAATCTGTGGATAAAAGGAGCACTGAAGAGTTAGGGGAAAGGGAAATATCCCAGAGCAGCCGGTGGAGCGAAGCGTAACTTCTTTCCCAACATAGAATTTCTATTCTATTTCATTTGTGCTGTTATCTGTTTTCTAAATTATTTTGAGTGTAAATGGAAGCAAAAAGAGATACAGTTTCTTCAGATGAAAAAACTGATACCTTACTGTCTTCTAAGCAACAGGTGTACAGGAGCATTAAGTTTAGGTGACAGTGATTTTCTTGCCACCAGGGATACTTACACAGATCTGCTTTGCGGAGATTTCTCATGCCTATAATTTTTACAGCAAGCCAGCACAACTGAGGCACTTCTGGCTGCAGAACAATCAGAAAATGCCTTAATTAAAAGCAAGTAACTCAGATATAACCAACACATATTATCCTATAGCACAGATTTAACTGACACACCCTACCCTATAGCACAGCAATATCCATTCTCCCGTTAATACATTGAATATATCTTAATTTTTGGAGACAATTTCTGAGAACAAGCTTCTTTTTTTTTTTTTTTGCTTTTTTTTTTGCTTTTTTTTTTTTTTGTGATTGGACACCAAAAAAGAGGACAGATTCCTGCTTCACAAAGCACAGCCAGTTTTGTTTAACCTTTCTAAAGCTACAAGGTTTCGAGGTGAAATTTTAATGCAGAGAGTGCTAAAACAGTATCACAAGGAAATTTTCAGGAAAAAAAGGACAAGTTGCAAACACAGATTTAACAGGATGAAAGTAAAATTACCTGTGTGTTACATTATGAAGTGAAACAGGAAATAAACAAGAGTAAAAATGATAATTGAATATGAATGAACATATTGGTGGGGGGGGAGAGGAGGTGGAAGCAAAAAGCACCAGTAGTTTATTCAGAATGTCTTGGTTTAATATGGACTTTTGTATAATAAACTTATTCAAAGATACATTTGCATGGATAAACATTAGATTGACAGAGAAGCAATGAGGTATATAGCTATATATTGACATCCCATAGCATAAGGCTCTATAGGGGAATAGCTTGAAGGCTCTACAACCCTCTACACTTTGTGTTTTCTCCTTCCACTCTTCATCACAGATAAACACAACCCTATACTTGGTTACAGGAAAAACAAGACAATCTTGAAGAACATCAGAAGTAAAATATGCCATACAGAAGCATACAATTTAACATTAGTTAAACTGAAAGGAATGGTTAAATCTTCAAAGCGTTACAATTTGTGAGAAACTCTCTACTCGGTACTCCCTTGTGTAGCTCTTATTTTGACACACCAGGGTCCCAACAGGAGCAGATTAACCAGACAAAAAAAAAAAAAACCCAGAAAATCACCAGAGTAGGTCTTCTTTACAAGCTGGAAAAATTACCAGCCCAGTAGTTTTCCCACAGAAAGTGACACTGGAAGCAAAGCAGCAGGTTGGGGAGAAATCCAGCAACCTCGGTAGAATGTTTGGCAGCAATGGTTTCAGCAAGAGAGAGAATGACAGGACTAAATGATCCAAACTGCTGAAAACCCAAGTTCAATCCAAAATACAGGGAATTCGTATTTTATCCTCAGGTTTAGCACCATTCTTATTTAGGATTTTGGAGAAAACTTACTCATGCACACATGCAGGCCACGTGCAGACACAAAACTTTAGTATTATTCCACAGTGCTCACTGCTCTCTCACATCTAGCAATGAGTTAGGCTCATACTTTATTGTTGAATACAGCTAGGGAGCAGATTCCAGAAATTTGGGAGCGGGGGGAACTCAAACAAATGTCATACAATTAGTAAATTATTTTAACTAAGTTTGAATCTAATATCATTTCAAGCAGTCATTAATCAGGAAATGGAATAATTGGTTACATGTCCAGTGTGCACTACACTCAGTGTTTTCCAACATTTGTTACCATGTTAGTTTCATAAAAAATAGCATTCAGAATAATATTAAGTGTCAGACACTGAATAATCCATTTGATCTGTGGATCTGCCTCCTTAAACCAAAGTAAAAACAATCTAAAGACTGAGCCTTGGGTTTTATGAGGTATGACTACCATCATATAATGATGCCACATTGAAGTCAAGATTAAAATCCAGCTCTCCCAGTTTCTTGCCTAGCATCAAAACCACAAGTTCATCACCTTCCTCCCTTCCCAACCCCGAAGTCATAGCAAATGTTTTACATGCTAGAGAGCACACTCAGAGAAGAAAAGAAAATTCCCCTAATTGACCATTAAAAAAATATCACCTCTCATAGCAACAGTTAAGCTTAAGGAGTAACAAGAACAGCTGGTGGAAGACTAAGGGTCACACAGCCATTGCTCACATTTTAGAGCCCTCTCCCTGCAACCCAAAAGCTGCTCCCTGTACAATACCTCATCTTCATCACTGTGTAGGCTTTCATGATTCTTTCTCCTTATTCCAATCTTCCTGTGTGGGTTTGCTCGGACGAACTGGTCCTGGGGACAACGAGCCAAGAGAGGGGTCAGTGATGAAATTCAGCAGTCACAAATTCCTAGGTTTCAGTTTCTACTCAGATTCACCATGGCAATAGCAGGCTGTTCTGCTACTTCTTCTCCTCACAATGGCGTACATTTCCATACTACCAAGACTTACTACCCTAATTGACCATTATACTAATGCATCTGCCCTTACTAATACATCTGCCCACTACAGACCTGTTTGACATTTAAGGATCAAAATTTCCCAAGCTTTTTCTTTTAATAAATCTCAACTAAGGTAGTCAACCAGATCCTCCTGCCCCACTGCTGGTTTTCCTTACCAAAGGTGAATAGGCTGATGATCCCATTAGTATCTCTGGTTCATAAAAGGCAGCCCTATAATGGCCTCGTCTGTATGTCTCACAGCTGGCAGGTGCTCCTGGACTGTGCTGCCTTCCAACCAACTGAGGCAGAGAAGAGGAGCCATATAGATTGATTCATAGCTCCACCTCCCACTGGTTTCAAAAGTGCAAATTATGATCTTACTCTGTGCCACATGAAGGTTTTTTTAACACCACCGTCATTTATTGGAGAGGAGGAGATGGTTCAAATATTTATTCATAGGTTAATCACTAAACAAAATAGTTATCCACCACTGAGAGGTTTGAATAACCATACACAGAAGGATATCCTGGGGCAGTTGCAACCCACACAAACTAGAGAAGACTCAATCATAGAATCATAAACTGGTTTGGGTTGGAGGGGCTTTAAAGATCATCTAGTTCAAATCCCCTTCCCAGGGGCAGAGACACCCATTCACTAGATCAGGTTGCTCAAAACTCCATCCAACGTGACCTTCAAAATTTCAAGGGAGGGGACATAGGATATGGACAAGGCTGAGGTGCTCAATGACTTCTTTGCCTCAGTCTTCAACAGCAAGGGCTCCAACCACAATGTCCAAGTTCCAGAGGGTTAAAGGACGGACTGGAAGCAGACAGATCTGCCTACTATAATAGAAGATCACATTCGTGAGCTTCTAAGAAACCTGAACGTGCACAAGTCCATGGGGCCTGACAAGATCCACCCACGGGTTCTGAGGGCACTGGCAGATGAAGTTGCCAAGCCACTGTCCATCATATTTGAAAGGTGATGGCAGACTGGTGAAGTTCCTGCTGACTGGAGAA
>WBNM01037920.1:18679-35663 GCA_013399055.1 Ramphastos sulfuratus | reverse complement strand
AACTGGCAGAGGGAAGATTTAGACTGGATGTTAGGAGGAAGTTCTTTACAGTGAGGGTGGTGAGACACTGGCACAGGTTGCCCAGGGAGGTTGTGGCTGCTCCCTCCCTGGAGGTGTTCAAGGCCAGGCTGGACGAGGCCTTGAGTGACCTGTGCTAGTGGGAGGTGTCCCTGCCTATGGCAGGGGCTTGGAACTAGATGATCCTTGAGGTCTCCTTCCAACCTTACCATTCTATGATTCTATGACATCCACAGCTTCTCTGGGGAACCTGTTCCACTGTCTCACCAACCTTACAGTAAAGAATTTTTCCCTGATATCCCACCTAAATCTACTCTCTCATTTAAAATCTGTTATCTCTCATTCTGTCACTACGCTCTCTGATAAAGAGTCCCAACCCCACCTTTTCTGTGGCCCTGTTTAAATACTGTAAGGGTATTAGGTGGTCTCCCTGGACTCTTCCTTTCTCCAGGCTGAATGACTTCAACTCTCTCAGCCTATTGCCACAGCACGGGTGTTCCAGCTCCCTGATCATCTTCATGAGACTCCTCTGGATGAGCTCAAAAGGTCCATATCTTTCTTGTGTCAAGGACTCTAGAGCTGAATGTAGCACCCCAGGTGAGGTTTTGCAAGAGTGGAATAGAGAGGCAGAATCACCTCCCTCAACCTGCTGGCCACATGTCTTTCGATGCAGCTCAGGATGTGGCTGGCATTCTGGGCTGTGAACGCACATTGTTGGCTCACATTCAGTTTTTCCTCCACCAGTACTTCTAAGTCCTTCTCTCTAGAGCTGCTCTCAATCCACACACATCACCCTGCTAACATACCACTGTAACTGTTACTGTTCTGTCATAGCACTGAATACAAAAGAACAAAAGTACCTAGTACAACTACTAAAACACTACAATATGGCAGAAGACAGCTACTGCATTACCTATTTTTTTTAATTACTAAGCCTAGCTACAACTAAAAGTCACTAAACCCAGTTATTCAATAGTGATAAACTGTGGTTGAAATAAGGTTGTGTGGGTTTTAACTGTGTATTTTAACTTTTAGAAGTTTTTAAGTCAGACAGGAAGCCTGTTGTTTGAATCATCAGGACTTCCTATGAAAAAGAATCATTTCTAGTCAAAGAATGTGAGTGGTGGGAAGGGACCTTCAGAGACCAAGTCCAACACCACCTGTTAAAGCAGGATCAGCTAGGACAGACTGCACAGGAATGCATTCAGGTAGGGTTTGAAAGTCTTCAAAGAAGGAGACTCCACAACCTCTCTGGGCAGTCTCTTCCAGTGCTCTGTCACCCTCACTCTAAAGAAGTGTCTCCTCATGTTGAGGTGGAATCTTCTGTGTATCAGCTTATACTCATTGTTCCTCACCCTGTCACTGGCCATCACCAAAAAGAGGCCATCACTTTCACCCTGACACCCACTTTTCAAACATTTATGGACACAAACAAGATCCCCTCTCAGCCTTCTCTTCTCCAGGCTAAACAGCCCAGGTTCTCTGAGTCTTTCTTCACAGAAGAGATGTTCAAGTCCCACAACCATCCCCATAGCTCTCCATCAGACTCTCTGCAGTAGATACCCTTCTCTCTTGAACTGAAGAATGAATAATGAATCTTGAATAATGAAAGAAACTGCTCTGTGGAGGAGAGCAGCCTTAGAAAGAGTTTCAAGTGATCATTATAATTAGTCTGGTCTTTCACAGGCTCAGACATTGAATATAGAACAGTTTCTGCTTTAGCCTGCAATAGAATTTATTATAGTAAGTGTGGTGAGTTCCAAGCTGTAGGTTTTTTGTTGGGTTGGGTTTGTTTTTGTTTGGGGGGGAGGGGGGGTTTGGTTTTTTGTTTGTTTGTGGAGCAGTCTTATTATAATAGGGATCTATTTCACTTTGATTATATGATAATGCGTTTGAGATTTGGCATTCATCTAGTGATGAGCCCAGTCCTAACCCTTGAGACGTGGAAAATGGTTCAGGTAAGTCAGAAGTCAGGCAGTCAGAGGCCAGAAGACAAGATAACATTTCACCAATACCATTATAACAGCAGATTTGTTTGGGGGGGAGGGGGGGTGGTGGTATGAGACCTGGAGGCACATAGACACTTATACTGGGCCACAGCGTATGAAGCGACAGAGGAGCAGGTCATTTGCAGCAGCATCAGCACAGGCTCTGCAGCCTCCAGCTGAGAAAGCTGGAGACTCCCATTTGCCACGAAGATCCTAGATCAATTTTGACACAAACTCAGAATCACTTTCATCTCCAAGAAATCTGAAACTGATTATCAGGGGTATCTCCAAATTCTTGCAGGGTTTTTATAGCTATTTGACATCTAAGATAAGGTATGGGATGGGAAAAGCCCTCACAATCTGGTTCACGGGCCTTGCAAAACTGCTAACTTCTGACAGAAAGCTGCTGTCGTAAATAGTCAGAGACCACTCAATCTCAGTTTGATACACCAATGTGGCCACAGAGTCCAACTTCATTTCTAAAAATACTAATTCTTTTGTTCTTAAGCCCCTAATCAAAAGCTACTGAACACCATCTTTAAGTATCGGGCTTAATTTACATGACACAAATAAAACACCCTAAAACACAATCACTCATAATCCCTTTCTGACCTAGATTTTGACAAAACTTGAAGTGATAGTGATTGAAACCCAAAAGAAATTAATTCTCCATGCAATTTTTCAAAGTGTCTTGTTCCAGAGCACTCCAAATTCCTTCCTCCTCCCCTTCCCTGCGGGTTTGAATGGGGAGAAGACAAGAAAATTGCTTCCTCCCTCCCCGCCCTGCAGGCTTGAAGGGGGAAGGGCAGCAGACGCCTTTCCCCGTGTGTGCTAAGCCATGTGGCAGCCCACGCTGGGAACGGGGCTGGCGGTTGGCTGGGTTTTCGCGCCCAGTATAAATGGCAAATGGACACTGTCTGGAAACACATAAATAGAGCAAGAGAGAAGGTGCAAGGTGCCTGCCTTACAAGAGTTCTGGCCTTAAGAGTCTCCCACCTGGACAGAGCTCCCATTTTGGACTGTCCTCGCTTTTGGACGGCACCTACCTTTTTGCACGGCTCTCGGTTTTGCACCGTCCCTGCCTTTGGACGGTTCTCCCCACTCTTGCACCGCTCTGTGCAAACTTGCAGGCTTGGCAAGTCCTGGGGTCCTTTTGAGAGAGCTGCCGGCGGCACCCGGACCCAGCTGCTCTCAGACCTCACTACAGCCGATTTCCTGGCTGCTATTCTGAACTGGGGAGAGCCGAGCAGTTTGTCTCTCCCCTGCCGCTGCTGAGGCAGCATCGCTTCCACAAAGCCCTGCCTTGCGGCAGTTGTGTTTCAAGACGCTTCTGACTTTGGCGGATTTTCCACCCTCCTTGGACTTCTGCTGCATGAATCCAGACTATTGGATATTGCTTGCAGCATCAGGAGGCAGATGAGCCGCGAGAAATCCAGCAAGGGATCATCGCCAAATCCCTGTCTCACCTTCGTGAGTAAAGCCTGCTGGTCCCTTAATTCTCCGCTCAGTCTGATTGACAGTGGGGAAAAGCTGTGTTTATAGCTTAGCCTTTTCTATTTCCTGACTTACTAAATCTCTAAATTTGTCCATAACATCCTGTTGAAGAATTCCAGATTAGATTTATTTACAGGTTCTAATTCAAACTAGTTTTGTATATAGTTTTGGGGGCAGGGCTTTCAGGAAAATAAATTAATTCTATTTTTATAATTCCTGACTTGGCCACATTAATTCCCTGGCTCCATGACACATCTGTTTAAAGCATTTGGGTGAAACGAAGAACGAGAGACGTTAAGCTGCGTTTCCTGCTTTGATGATAAAGAGACCACAGGAAACAACATTCTTGTGGAACGATAATAAATAACCTGTTTGATTTACTGTTGTCTGTTGCACATAAGTTGCACAAGCATGTTTGTATCCTGTCAGAATTAAAGCTCTTTTCTAACATGATTCAGTACAATCAGGGGAAAAAATATTTACACTTGTATTGGCAACTTGGGCCTTCTTTACAAGTTAGTTGTGTCAGTACTCTGAGGTTATTTCATTAATACTTCAGCACAACCTGGGGCGAGTTGACACAGGTGACAATGACAACGGAGGCACAATGTGGGTGATTGCTGAGGAGACAGCTCCCAAGGATTGAATTACTCAAGAGTACCTTCCTCTCAAACAGCTCTGTTGGGAGTCACCCCATTTATGGCTACAGGAATGCTAAGTCACAGCACCTAGGATCCACCTGCACATTCAGCTCAGGCCAGAAGACATCTCCTGTTTATCACTAACTCATAGAAGACAGGGTGGTCCCACACTAGAAGCTGTAAAGTGGGCTCTACACCACCAGTCAAACGTGTGGTTGTCTATGCAGCCTAAGGGACACAGGGAAATCAAACTTTTCATACTCCTAAAATGAAAGAAGAAAAGACCCGAAGATATCTTCAGTGCTTGAGTGTCACTTCTTTACTGAGACTCACTTTTGTTACTTTTCTGACTACAGCTGTAGGCTTGTCCTGTGAAGATATGGAAGGGCAGAAGGAAATATTGAACATGAATTTATGATTGTGGCTGAGTCACCATCACTAGTTAATGGAAAGAAACAGGCTAAAACCCTCTATGGCAGTACCCACTCTCTGGTGGCTGTGATTAACCACCCTACACTACGCTGACACTTTAGTTACTTGCCTACAGCTAGAAGCTTACCTCCTTCCTCGGTTTTTATTTTGGAAAACATTTGTGCACAGTACAGCAAAGAAGGACATCTAGTAGTTGTGCAGCAGCAGCATCTATGAAGGATTTATGAAGTATTATGACAGTGGAACAGGTCATGGATGTGCCCTCCCTGGGCAACCTGTGTTCAAGGCCAGGCTGGATGAGGTCTCTAGCAGCCTGGTCTAATGGAAGGTGTCCTTGTCCATGGCAGGTGGGTTGCAACTAGATGATTCTATGAATCTATGAATTTATAAAAGCCTACAATGACCTAACCATTCAGGTACTTTTGGCTGGACACTAATTCATGCATGGCCAGCAGTGCCCCTAGGTGGTGATAAAGGCCAACAGCAGTCTGGGCAGTGTCACAAACGGAGAGGCCAGGAGTAGGGCAGAGACGGTTTCCCTACACTCAAGCCCTGGTGAGGCTGCACCTCGAACATTGTGTTCACAGTTTTGTAAGCCCTCACGCCAAGAATGACACCAGTGGTGCTGAAGCCAGAGAAGGGCAATGAAGGTGGTGAAGGGTCTGAAGAACAACTCTTACGAGGAGTGGCTGAGGGAACTGAGTTTAACTGGGAGAAAAGGATACTGAGAGAAGACTTTATTGCTCTCTCAACTACCTGAAAGGAGGTTGTAGAAAAGAGAGGAGAGGTCTCTTCTCCCAGTTAACAAGAGAAAGTGGCCTCGAGTTGCACCAGCAGAGGATTAGACTGACATCAGAAAAAAATTCTTCACTGAAGGGTTGCCAAGCATTGGAACAGGATGCCATTGAAAACACATTGAAACCCTGCGAAAGCAAAACGCACATCTGTGAAAGCAAAACACAATTATGCCTCCAGAATAATTGCATTTCAATCAGTAAGAGATACCAGGTTCTGACAGTCGAGCAGTAGGGGATTTTGCCACCAAGACGTGACCAAAGAATAAGAACCCTGTAACTGTCAGACACTAAACACACAGTAGAACTGAGCAAAAACATTGAATTAGCTACTAATTGAGTGGAGCTAACTTCCATGACTTGATGTGTACTGTGACCTCTACAGGACAGGGATCTCTGCAGGTAATTCCAGATGTGTACCATCTGGCATCAGTTCAGCCAAATACATGTTTCTCTGATCCCCCCTCCCCATTTCATCCTGGGACACTGCTTTAATGTTATTGACACATTTCAAATTAACTTCTGGTGCAATATTTTTCTTTTTTGTTATGCACATGCCACTAATGGATTCACGGTAAAGGCTAAGGTGAATTTTGCAGATAGAACAGGCTTAAACTTGTTGTGTTTCACAATAGAGTGATGAATGCAGATAACCAGGTGTCATTTTCTAGAACAAGCCGTTGCAAAATGCAGGCTAAGTTCTGCAGACAAAGCACTTGTAAAATACACTCCCATATGGTCTAATGGCATCTCTATCAAACTCTGCTTTTCAACTTCCCTTATTTGCCAGCAGAGGGGAAAAAAAAATCTAAATAGAAAAAAAAAAAAGATGGGGAGCAAAGAGGGGAAGAAGTGGAGGGGGGAACCAAGAAGGATGTACAGAGAGGTACCTTTGTACAGAGACTGGTTAACCTCACAGTAATGCTGCAGAAACCTGCTTTGATTTCCACAGAGCAGAAGGAAATGTTTGTGGTGTGGAGGTTTGGCAGAGCCAGTAACCTTAATTAGCCTTTGATAAGCCTTTTATTTCCCCATTGGGGTTATATAATGATTTGTTTGTTTGTTTGTCTTTTGAAGCTGAAGGTTGCATGGAAAATTTAATTACCTGTGATATAGCATTTTTTTTTTTTAAGAGAAAAGCATTTGAATTTTCATCCATAATTTTATGAGCAGCTTTTTTCCTCCTTTGAGTTATTGCACCTGGTTAATTGAGCTTTTCAACTCTCAGTGTTTACCCTTAAGGTAGACTCAGCCTGATGTTTATATCAACACCTTTGGATGAAACTAAATCAGGCATAAATCACAGTCTTTGTGGAATTCTCATCACAATTTCTGGTTTGTAGGACATTGTACAACTTTTAGCAGTCCTAGGCTGACTGTCAGTAAGCAGTTCACAAAACAGCTAACCAACAACAACAACAAAAAAAAACAAACAAACAAATAAACCCCACACACGACAACACCACAGCCAGAACAAAAAAAAAAAACCTCACACACCAATAGTACTACTGAGCTTAACTGCAACCATGGATAAAGTTGCAATAGTCAAAATCATGGTTACACACCCACAAAACTACTGCGAGGAATCACAAAATCACAGAACTTTAGATGCTGGAAGGGACTTCCAGAGATCATCAAGTCCAAACCCTCGTCCCAAGGCAGAATCCCTTAGGGTAGTTCATACAGCAACACATCCAGGTGGGTTTTTAAGGTCTCCAGAGAAGGAAACTCCACAACCTCTCTGGGCAGCCTGTTCCAGGGCTCTGTCACCCTCACTATAAAGAAGTTTCTCCTCATGTTGAGGTAAAACCTTCTGTGTTCCAGTTTGTAGCTATCGCTCCTTGTCTTATTGCTGCTGACCAGAGAAAAGAGATTGGCCCCATCCACTTGACCCCCACCCCTCAGATATTTGTACACATTGATCAGATCTCCTCTCAGTCTTCTCTTCTCCAGAATAAATGGCCCCAGGTTTCTCAGTTTCTCACCATAAGGGAGGTGCTCAATACCCCCAATCGTCCTCATGGCTCTCTTCTCCAGAATATGAGACAAAGCTTGTAGTTAGTAACTGAATGTTTCCCAGGTTTCTTCTGTATTCCCTACCCTAATTCTAACTGGCATGGGTTGAGCTGAATCTGCTCATATGTACTCGATACTATGCTGTCATCATGTCAGCTTCAAAATAAAAGTGCTGGCTGAAGCAAAGTATCATGGGGCTTGGAGTTCAGATTGTAACCTGAGAGGCTTCCTGTTCTGGTTGCTGCTTCATGTTTCCAAGTTTGGAGTATGGGTCCTTTGCACTGGGCAGGCTGGGGGCCAGCTTCTGCTGCTGCCTCTGCATTTTGCTGCCCTTCTCTGCAAATAGGCTATGGTAATTATGCATTGTAGTATCTCAGTAAATTCTATGTCTCAACCCAGAGGGGAGTTTGTGTTACTTTCCCTCCCATCTGTGTGGGGAGAGGAAGGCTTGTGAGACCAGGTGTTAACCCAAGGTGTGCATTTTGCCCTGAAACTGAAAGGTCCTTCTGTCAGATACAGTTAATTTCAGAGAGATTTGCTCAAACATTCACAGAAAATAGGATAGTAGCAAATACCATTTGATGACATGTCCACTACATACAGCAGCCTACTAATCCAAGAGCTTAATGAAATTGTTCTTGTAGCTCAGTGTCTCATGACATTTTAAGATTATAAATAGAGCAGACAAAGCCTTGTTGAGGAGTGGATGGAAAGTGAGTGCGGTGTCATATAAGAAGGCACTACCACCTTTCAATCCATCTGTCTTGTGCTCACAGACAGGCTTACACAGATAGGCCAATAGGCTTATACATGTCCTGGCTTGCCCAGACATCTTCTTCTGCTCTCCCTCTCTCTATTTTGGGGAGAAGCAACCACAGGAAAGAGGACAAAGAACCTGGTGCCATTGAGTCTAAGGACCTTGGCTTGCCTAGACTTGTTTAGCTCCTGTTTGCATCCTGTGGTAAACAAGGTGCATACACTTGGCTTGTGCCTGCCTCATTCAAAGCCTATTCTGTGTCCAAAGTCCCATTAATCTCAGGTTGTATTGATTAAAAGAGATGAACAGGTAACACAATGTGCTCTGCTGCTGTATTCGTGCTTGCTTGCTGTTGCCTGCCACCATTGCTCTCTGCTTCTGGCAGCGTTTTGCCTCACTGCTTTATTGCATCCTGAACTGCCTGGAAACTGCCTTGCCTCAAGTTTACCAGGAACAGGCCTTTAAACACCTCCAAGCAATAGGCCTGCATAGCCAGCATGACATCCATGCTAAGGCTGCACATCACAAGACATCCTGCCTGCACCTGAAAGTCTCCTGCCAAGACAGGAGGTCCTGGAGGTACACAGATCATCCAGAGGAGCTAGGATAAGGTCAGAGATATCTGCCTCCTTTCCCCAGCACCCTGTGAAGCCTGGGAAGAATCAGAAGCCTCAGCAGCTCACAAGACGTTGACAGAACCTTCTGCAAGGGTTTGGGTACTGTTTGAGGTTGTAGTTAAGTCCTGGAGAATTGGGAGACTAATATTTTGTGAGTAAATACTTAAAGCCTCTTGTAATTCACTAATTGCCTTCTGCCATAAGCAGAAAGGAACTTCTCAAGTCCCATGGTGGGCAAGAGGTATAATTGAGACTAAGAATTTCTTTCCAGTTTAAATGTTTGCATTTGCTAGTTATTTCTTAAAGTGTTCCAGTTTTGCCTGTGCCCTGTACATATAAGTATCCAAATCATGTGTTTCAAACATTGTAAATAAGCTTTCTGGTGAGATTTAATGTTAATAATCAATGTCCATAGTTATTAACAATCTTCCCCTGGATATAAAAATTAGTATCTATTATTAGTTTTGCATAATTCGTAACAATCTGGAAAATGTGATAGGTATGAAGGAGCATGCAGGTGCATGTGTCAGTGCTACAGCACAGACTGTACAATCCAGGACAAAGTTTTACCTCCAAATCATCAGTGGTGATGGTCTTAGTAGAGGGCAGCTGTGCTGTGAAAATGGTCAACAGAAGTGAGATTTTATACCATTGCTGCAATATTTCCTCTTGTTTCCCAGCTTGATATTTGGGAAATCCAGAGTCAGAAGATAGTCTCACTGACAGTTAACATTCCTCTGTGCAATAAAGAGTGTTTTCATGGCTTAGAAGAATAATCTCATGCTTTCACAGGATTACAGGATCACAGGATGTTAGGAGTTGGAAGGGACCCAAAGAGATCATCGAGTCCAACCCCCCTGCCAGAGCAGGACCATAATCTACCTCAGGTCACAGAGGGACACATCCAGATGGGCCTTGAAAGTCTCCAGAGAATGAGACTTCACAATCTCTCTGGGGAGCCTGTTCCAGTGCTGTGACTTACAGTAAAGAAGTTCCCCCTTGTGTTGAAGTGGAGCCTCCTGTGCTGCAGCTTACATCCATTGCTCCTTGTCCTATCACAGGGAGCAAGTGAGATGAGTCTGTCCCATCCTCCCCGACACCCAGCTCTCAGCTATTTATAAACATTTGTTAAATCCCCTCTCAGTCTTCTCTTCTCCAGACTAAAAAGCTCCAGGTCCCTCAGCCTCTCCTCATCAGGCAGTGCTCGAGTCCCCTAATCATCCTCATAACCCTCTGCTGGACTCTCTTGAGCAGATCCCTGTCCCTCTTAAACTGGGGACCCCAAAACTGAACACGGTACTCAAGATGGGGTCTCACCAGAGCAGAGCAGAGGCAGAGGAGAACCTCCCTCAATCTTCTGGACACACTCTTCTTAATGCGCCCCAGGATCCCATTGGTCCTCTTGGCCACAAGGGCACATTGCTGTCCCATGGACAACTTTAGTATAACTTCATCATACTCAGTTGCTGTTTTGCCAGGAGAGTCAGAAGTGGAAGAAGAATTGTTAAATATATTCCATACAAATATTTGAATAGGTAAAGAGACATTTTCAAGTGCACTAACCTGCTTCTCAGACCACAATTGTTCACACCAGCTAGTTACAGTTTTACACTTTAGAGGGATCAGCACAGGAATATGCATGACCACATTCCTTTGGACAGCAAGCAAGCTTAATAGTATTGCCTTGGATTGCAAAAAAAAAAAAAAAAAAAAAAAAAGAAGATAAATAACTAAGTTTATGCTCAGTAGGACTTGGCAGGCTCCTCATTTTTCACCCAAGAAAAATTTCACATCCGGTTCTTAGATTTCTTTTTTCCTTTAAGAGATGTAGAGGGATGACCTCAATATACATTCCTATTCTCAGGGACAATTGGATTTTCCAGACAGTAACTAACCAAACAGATCCTTATATTTGCTCTGGCCATCTATTGCTGAGAGACACTGAGGACATTTGATTTTTCATCCATGTTTTGGTTCCCACCATGTCTCAATCTGTTGCATCTGTTGTATCTTACCTCCAAGAAGAGTGGGAAGGAAAGTGAAACTGCCCTAGACTATTACTGGATAAAAAAGTTGCAGTCAGTTTCCTCACCTTCATTCAGAACACAATACCTTCACCAAAAAAAACCCAGACCCAGGTGATTGTAAAGACAGCACTCCTGAGATTACTCTCATCAAATACTTTGGGTGCAGCACAGATTCTCTCAAGGCTCACCATGCTGCAGCAGGAACAGATGCACCAAACTACACTGGTTGTAATTCTTAAACAGGACAAAACTGGAGGAGACTGGAAGAAGAACAAGTGGTGTCCTCAAGCTGCCAGGAAGCCTGCAATGTTCTACCGGCCACGTGAACAAAATAATGCTGGAGCAACAAGTTTGTGACTTAACTTCTTTGTTGTGGCACAGCTGAAGTAAGGGGATAAACATTTAAATTCTTGAACAAGTGGAGCCCTAAACTAAAACACTATCTCCACCATTATGAAGTGTTTAGGTCTAGAAGGTAACTGCAAATGCCTGAGCCAATGACCAAGCTTCCACTGACTTCATTTCACAGCCCACCTACCCCAGTGGAGGCTAGAAATACTAATAGGGACACTGTCTGAGAAGCAAGACCACAAAGAACCTGGTGTGGTGAAACATCTCATTTCCTAAATGTACAACACTATATAGCCTGTGTACAACCTCATCCTCCAGGTCCCTGGATATCCACAGCCACTGTGCATGGTTGCTTGTTTTTAAACAGCAATAAAAGCCCCTGAAAATTCATCTTGGGCACCTGTGTCCTGCTTCAGCTCCTGCAACAGTTTTACTTCAGGGAGAAAACAATACAAGCTTCCTTTGCTTATATAGGAAGAAAAATGCTGATAGTTCCCTAGACTCTATCAGTTGTTGAGCTCTTATCACTAATCCAACAGACTTGCAACCACGGAAACGCAGGTCAATAAACAGCCATCATAGGTGAAAGATCAGGTGAGTCTGAAGTACCAGCTTAAGTCACTTAGTTCAAATCCAGAGCAAAAGGTGGGGTGTTTCTAAACTGCTTATAAAGTGATTCAGCTGTAGGGACAGCAAAGAGAGGCAAAGAAAGTCTAAGTCAATCTAACTCACTGGTACAGCTTCCAACTCTTACTAACAATCAAAACTACAGTTCTCCACCTTGACAGTTTTGTCAATGAAAGGAGGTTTTCTACGTTAAGGCTCTTTAGGAAGTGACTCTGGTATTACCATCTCACCTTCTCCCTAACTGGGTGGCCTGCAGCAAACACCAACTGTAAGGTATCCTTTATGGGTTTGGCCTCTGATTTCCACCCACAAGCTCTCTCAGCACTATTTTTCAAAGAGAGCTTTGTGCAATAAAGCTGGTTTTCCCCATTATTAAGGGCTGTGTGAAGAAATTCTATGAACTGTATTTACTAACCCAGGATGTTCTAGCCAGATCACCCCTTTGTTCCTCCCTTAACCTTTGGAAGCTTGTTACCCTGGGGATAAGATTCTGCCAAGATTCTTCAGAAAATCATCTGTGGTTTCCTACAGAATAAGCTGTAGTTCAGTACTCCATCCCTTAAGTACTATCTGCCATATTTTACCAAGTTTATCGTGGCTTTTTATATAAATATGTAACTACTTCCTTGTTACAGAATCGTAGAATGGTTTAGGTTGGAAGGGACCTCAAGGATCATCTAGTTCCACCCCCCTGCCTTAGGCAGGGACACCTCCCACTAGTAGAGGTCACTCAAGGTCTCCTCCAACCTGGCCTTGAACACCTCCACGGAGGGAGCAGCCACAACCTCCCTGGGCAACCTGTTCCAGTGTCTCACCACCCTCACTGGAAAGAACTTCCTCCTGACATCCAGTTTAAATCTACCCTCTTCTAGTTTAAACCCATTACTCCTCACCCTGTGATTACAAGACCTTGTAAATAGTCCTTCCCCAGCCTTCCTGTAGGCTCCCTTCAGATACTGGAAGGTTACTACAAGGCCTCCTCAAAGCCTTCTCTTCTCCAGGCTGAAGAGCTCCAACTCTTAAAGCCTGTTCTTTCCTTGTTCTCCTTATTTTATGGGAAGGCTACAAAACCAATCTTTTACCTGAAAGAGAGGAAAAAGCAGTCCTGGGGAGCTCTTCTTGCACATAAGATACTTGGGTATGTAAATCTGGGTTCATTTAAATACCCCTTACACAGATCATTCATTATGAACTTTTAGGAAGAACTAGAATAACCCAATCAGCATTTCTCCTAGAAGGTAAGAAGCATTTTAGCAGTGAGTACACAGACTTGTACAGTCAGTGCACAGACTTGCTGACAACTCTCCTGCTGTAACATGGACTTTCAAATGAGGTGGCTACTTATGTACCAGTTTAGAAAATTAAAATTAAAATTAACAGTTAGGGCCCCGAATCTTGTTTGTGCTGGTTTGAGGTTAATTGGAATATTTTAGTGAGCAAAACTAGATCGTTGGTTGTGAAAAGAAAATATTGTGAAAAGAAAATAGTGATGATGTCTATATCATTCATTGGTTTGCTGAGTGGGATAAAAAGTCAAAACATAAACAATGTCCTCTCACTTTGTCCTAGGACTTTGCCCTGTTCATTTCTCTGTCCGGTCTGTGCCGCTAGGTTTAATCACTTCCTTATTAACCCCAATCTGCTTCAATATCTCATCTCTAATCTCAGCAGATAACACATAAGCTTTGCCAGCTGCTATTNTGGAACTAGATGATCCTTGAGGTCCCTTCCAACCTTACCATTCTATGATTCTATCTGAGATGGGAGGGACAAGGAAGCCCTTCTGGGCAGTTTTCTTTGTCTGGGACAGAATTGGGATTTCTGTATTATTTCTACCTTGTATGTACCTGTAAATACTTGTATATGTTGTATATATATGCTTGTATATTTTGCCATGCTGTAAATACAGATTCATCTTACTTCCAAACCATCTGAGTTAGTCTGGGTAGTTTGAAATAGTGTGGAGGGATAGTTCCTAACCCATCACATTATTCCAGCAAAGATGTCTTGCCACTGCAAAAGAAGTTGTGCCTTTAAAGACTCCATTTTCTAGCCCTTGAAATTTTTGGTAGATACATGTTTTGGAGAAAAACATTCCACCTTCCCATCAAAATGCTGGTATCTAAATACCTCTCTCTCTACAATGTCCAAGCATCTCCAGTTAGAAGAGAACCTCAAAACCAGGAAAGCAGAAATAAATCAAACCATTCAGTTTACCTCAGCTTCACATCAGAGAAAAAAAAAAAAAAAAGAAAAAAAAAGGAACAACTTGGAAGGACCAAAAGAAATTACCATCCTACTAGAAACATTCAAAGGCACGGTGTGGTGGCAGGCTGAAAGGCAGATGAGACATTGAATACTTTAAATTCTTGTGTGGAAAAATAGACAAAAGTCATCCACCAAATACAAACAGGTGTCCAAATCCTACAAAGCAGGTAGCTGTGTCACACCAATTACAAAGTAAAATCATAAGCTGAAATAAAAACAGCAACACAGTGTTAAGTAAAGAAGTGCCAAGGACATAAAAGACATGTTCTTCCAGATAAAGGAAGTTAATCACCCAAATGAAATCACTGGTTGAAGTACACCTTAAAAAACAAAACAAAACAAACAAACAGTTTTGAGTCATGCTTCCTTAAAGAGAATAACAGAAACATTCCAGTTGGAAAAGACCCCCAGGATCACCAAGTCCAGCCATTATCCTTGCTCTACAAAGTTCATCCTTCAATCATATCCTCAAGCACCACATCCAAACAACTTTTAAACACATCCAGGGTTGGTGACTCAACCACCCCTGGGCAGCCCATTCCAATGCCTGACCACTCTGGGAAAAAACAGTTTCATAATGTCCAGTCTAAACCTACCCAGGGGCAACTTGAGGCCATTCCCTCTTGTTCTATCACTATTTCCCTGTCTCACAGTGAAGAGCTTTCTACTGCAGTGCAGCACCAGTCTGATAAACTTGAAATATCACTTCCCCCCATTGGATATCCTGATGCAATGAAAGAAACTAAGCAACATAGCAGCACATTGACTCTCTTGGTTATTTTTTATTGGAATAAGGGGAAAAAAATATATCAAGTGTTCATAAGAAAAATTATTAAAAGCACACTGGTAAAACTAATAGTTCATAAAAGAGAAAGATTTTCAAATGTATCAAGAATTATTGTGTTCACATCATTTCAGAAAAGACAAAATTTCCCATCTCCAGTTTTCAAAACAGAGTCAGTATGTTCAGTTCAATGCCAAAGCCACAGAAGTTAACACTGTTTGCTTCCCCTTTTTTCACTGGGTATTTTCTAACTGTTTCATTCAGTACTTCTCTGTTCTTTCTGCAAAATTAGGTCAATTCCACCCCACAGCACAGAGTATCTGACATTATTTTATTCAGTCACCTTTATAAGGTGCTATCTTGAATACTGAGGTTTCTAAAATACATGGACACACAAAAGAAATTCTTGCAAGCCTAAGTGTAAGGAAATAGTATCTAATTCAGACTTTTCAAGGGAGCTTTTTTTCCTCTTGCACAGAAAAAGGCAAGACTGAAAGCATGTTTAAGATTCCACTAGCTTGTGATGATCAAGCTGTAGAAAGAAGCAACGTGATCCCATGATGTGTCCTTCATTTTAAAGTATAAAAAAAATAACTATTCCTCAAAAACAAATGGTTACCAAAATAACCATATGAACCCATGACAGTACTCTGTACTGAACCTCTGAGTGACCAAAAGCCTTACACTTCTTGAGAAGGGTAGTAAGGAAATATCAGAGATCTCTGAAACTTTGAACAGCAAGTTAAAATCAGGTAATGACTGTTCAGTGTTGATAGTAAATGCACACCAGCCAGTAGCAAGTTGAACACAAAAGGACACATTTCCTCTCTCAGTGCATATTTACAGCCTTTGGGGGTCCTTGGCAGATGATAAAAATTGTAGGAGTTCATGGGAGACAGGTTCAAAAAGCAAGGATAAACGTACAGAATAATTCCAGTGCTTCCTTGAACACCAGCAGACCTTTGACAAAAAAACAGGTGCTCCACTCAGTGGAGTTTTGAAGATTATTCTCCAGATGCTTGGACTCTGTTCCCCAGCCATCTGGTATCAGTCACCACAAAACAAGATACCTGGCTACATAATTCCCAATTCCTCCCTATGTGACAAAGTAACATCCACATTGCATCCATGGTACATCCCTTGAGTTCTCATAGCAGCACCTATTACCTGGAATGACTTTTCAGTGTGACATGTGCTATTCCCTGCCTATGACAACAGCTTCTAGCTATTAGCTTCCAGTCTTCTGTCTTGAGCTACATGGCTTTTGTTTGCTGTAGCCTGCCTGCATCCTCAGCTACGGAAGCTGCTCACGTATGGGACATATCAATGACTTTTCTTCAACTTTCTCCTTTGCAGAGCCAAGTTTAGTGTTTTGAAGAGAGTGTCCTTGCTGTTGAGAACGTTGTAGCGATTCACTTCCACTAACCTCCTGAAATCATATGGCTCAAAGGTGAAATTTAGTGTACGGTAAGGAGAATCTTTTGACTCAATCTCAAAGTCACCAAAGGATTTCTCTTCTTCAGACTCACGTTTAACTCCTGCAGCAAGGAAAAAAAAAATTCAAAGTGGCAGACTCATTTTAGTTGGATTCTGCAAGGAAACTATCACGAATAATTCTGTTTAACTTTTCCCCTGAAGCTCCTTCTCAGAGACTGCAGCTCCTTCAGGATCCTAAACGCTTGGAAGCTGAAGGGAAAGCATTACTACCCTTTCTACTTCCACTAAATTCCCAAAATACAGAACTAAAATACATTTTAGTCTCATTAAATTCTTTAGGGCATCCATGGTTGCTATGCTCAAAATAGGAAATACAAATCCTCCTAGAAGTGCTGTTTTGCACTAAAATGCATTAACTAAAAGACATTGCACTAAAAGACATTAAAACCATGAGTTCAACCTTAGGAGGTTAGTATATACTTGTGCTGGTTTGAGGCTAATTGGAATATTTTAATAGAAAAGAAATATATTATAGGCTGTGAAAAGAAAACAATGGTGATGCCTACTTCACTCATAGGCTTGCTGAGATGTTTAAGAATATAAAACAAAGATAAGACACTAGGGTTTGCAAACACTCTCGGGCTCTTTAGCTTCTTGCCTTCTCTCTGCTGAGTAATCTCACTAACCACTTTCCTTCTAACCCCCTTGGCTGATCCTCCAAACTCACCTTGCA